>DWRA01000433.1:0-25119 GCA_018250295.1 Spathilepia clonius | reverse complement strand
GTTTGAAGGCTGTGGTAAGGGAGATAAACTTAACGAGGCATTCCAACTTAATCCTCAGGGGCAGCAACGCATCTGTGATCGACTTAAGTTGGGATTCTGGTCCTACCTGGGGTGGATCATAGGAGTCCATGGGCGGCAGTTTCCACTTACCATCAGGTGGACTGCATGCTCGTTTGCTACTCCATTATACTCGTATATTTAAAAAATATATATATTTATTATTTTTGTTATAAGAATCCTTTCAATAATGAATAATTGCATTAATGGTGTTGTATTTTAGAGAATAATTCATATTTTAAATAAATAAAACATGCAACAGTACTACAGAGGAAAACAAAAAAAAAATGACGCACCGTTCCGTCACTATTGTCTGTAGGCACTATGATCAGTCAAAGTCATGATCACTCAAATAAAAAAATGCGACATCAAACATATTACAAGTTTTTGAAAGCTTTTTAACTACAGCCATACAACTATGTAGCTTTCATATGTATGTAGTGTACGTAATGAATTACACAAAAGCTTTAAGTAAAAGTGGAGTTAACAAATTTGAAGAAAATCTATATAATCACGGGACTGCAATCTACAGAATATTCATTCTAAGCTATCTCAGCGACCTAAGTTATTGCATATAATATATAAATTACATCACAAAACTATGCTGTTTATTTTATTTTTGCCAACCCTCCAAATTTTCTCAAATTGATAGTTTTGTCTTTAAACGTAACGTACACGCTTATGACAAGGTATTCCCTCCTCACATTTAGAGATTTCTTTAAGAAAGAAACGATTTCTTAAGGTAATAATGAAAAATATTAGTTCATTTATAAATACCTATTCACAAGTACATTATGTACATAATTGTATTTTAAACCAAACTATAAAGTACATATAAACATCAAAAATGGAATAAATCTTATTAATTATTAAAATAAGTCATTGGAAAATGTTTCATCCAAATTGTTATCCTTTATTAGTTACTTATATAAAACATCTGTCAGTCTCAATATAAAAAAAAAAATCATAAAAAGATTTACTAAGTTCATCGAAAAAATAATGTTTAATGTTTTGACGAAATAAATACAAAAAACCAGGACTGTATTTTAAAATATTACTTTAGATTTTCGCTAACGTAGGTACATTTATTTTTCAAGCTCCGGAAATTACAGTGAAAGTTGTTCTCGAACGTAAAATGTATTTAGGAAAAAGTGTTTCCAACTTGATAAAGATAAGTAGTTTGTAAAAGGAAAATAAAAATCAGTACGTAAAAAATTGTCGGCGTAGAAAACTTAAATTACATTGAAAATCGTTATATGATGTTATACGACGTCTAAAATTGTCCAAGTGCGAGTCGGACTTGCACACGAAGGGTTCTTCAATACTGTTGTATGCTTATACAAGCATACAACGGTATTGAAGAAGTTTGTATTGGAGCTGTGAGGATAGATTAAAAACAGCTAAACTCGCTGAAAAATTATTTTCTATTGTGGGCGTCCCTTCCTAAATTCAGCTTTATTTTGCCTTTAAAAGTGATACACATTTTGTAAAAGTTTTTAGCGTATACCTATTGCGGTTTAAAAGATAACGTGAACAAAAGGTCGAAAACATTGTTTTTTTTTATGAGTTCCCCATACATGAAACCACACCATACTATATAGGAGGTAAGTGTGCTATGGTTTTAGTATTTATTGTCAAAGTGGCCAATATTGCCTGTCCAACTCTGTAAAAACAACAAATATCTAATTAAGTATCTACCCATTACGATCGAAAAGATACACCCCTGTTTCTGACAGATGGACAGTAGAAGCTTAGCAATAAGGTTCTCCTGGCACCCCTTGAGTATGGAACCCTAAAAACTCTGTAAGAGACATTAAAAAATTGTTTTCAAACTGTTTGATACAGTTGGAATAAATTGTATAATACAAGAGGTGCTTTTTGGATTTTTTAAATGTTCACAATAAGTTAAATATGCATATATGTTTCTGCAAATGACGTATTCCGGTATATATTCCTATTATATATGAAAGCACATAAATCTAATATGTTGGTGATAGTGTAATTTATAGAACTAAATTTTTCGCTACTGATTTAAATATAATTTGTGAAGTAAAATGTTTCCGGAAAATGGACATACATAACTGTCACTTGATTCTCATTCATAGGTAAATTTAGTTAAAGATTCAGGAATACGAAAATTCTGCCAAAGCCTAAATAACTATCAATAATAAGAAACGCTACTAAAACAGCGTATAAATCATTATTTTTACTTTCAAATATTGTTATATATACGACATTTATTTATAGTGCATAAGTAAAATTAGTAAATACCAAAAAAGTTAAGTTATTCTACAGCAAATACCTAGTAAAACATGGGTACAATAACTCACATGTAAAACCTCATGCGATTCTTACTTATTCCCAATTATTTTATTTTTACTATGTCAATCTCACCCGTAATATGAAACTATAAAAGAAATAAAATCAGCCAAGTGCGTGTCAGACTCGCAGGCAAAGGGTTCCGTAGCATTATCATTTAATAGTGGCAGACAAAATAAAATATATTTATTGAAACATAAAACATACGTTTACAAACAGCGACTACCAAAATTAGTCTGATTTTCTGTCTGATAGTGTTTGTATGAACTACAAAGTTGTTATTCGATTTTTGAAAAAGTGCTATATCTCAAAAACTGTCAACTATATCTTGTTCGAACCAATTTTTATTGAGCTTGAAGTTTTTCTTGGCATCTACAAAATATGTTTTATCCAGATTTTTCACTCTATTAGTTTAAAAGTTAGAGGGGGTAGGCACACATTTTACCGCTTTGAAAGGACTTATCTCTCAAACAAACAACTTCGAGAAAAAATGGTTTTAAAAACTTCAATGTCATTTTTGAAGACCTTTCCATAGATACCTCACACGTATAGGTAAGATGAAAAATTATTTTTTGAGTCCAGTTCCGTGTATGGAGAGCCCCCCCAAAATTTAATATATTTTTTTTGTACATAATTCGGAAAGCGGTTTACAGAATACACTTATCTACCAAGTTTCAACTCTGAAGTCTTAATAGTTTCCGAATAAAGTGGCTGTGACATACGGACACACGGATAGACGGACAGACAGACATGACGAATCTGTAAGGGTTCCGATTTTTGCCATTTGGCTACGGAACCCTAAAAAAGGAGTTTTAGTTCTAAAGACATTGAGTTATAAGGGTCGTCGATAAAAGAGCAGAAATCTTAAGTGGAGCCAATTTTCGCATCAGTTGTGCACAAATAAATAATAGCGTTAAAATCGCCGGAAAATTCCTAGTAAGGTCGGTAAAGTTAGAACTGATCACAATTTGAATCATATTAATACTTCCTAATACTTACGAAATATTAATCCAACAAAAAGATGAACATAAAAAGGGGACCAAACCCGGTCAAACGATGGCCCTGACCATCGTTTGACTTTCTCGTTGCAAATAATTGAATAGAAGTCTTGACAAATAAACATCAATTAGATAGAAGCCTTAACATCATCTGAGTTATCCGACGGCAACTACCTATGTATTATAGTTAAGCGTATTAATGCACATTTATCAACTTGATGTGTTTATTCAGCTCATAACGTTAATTACAACAAAAACATTAATTTAAATTAAAATAGTCGAAGTTCCAGATAAAAAAACACGACTTATGGTACTTACAAATATGTATTAATAGCTCCACGGCAAATATCAAGCAAGACATACTCGTGGTTAAAGTCATTCACATTTTACAACCTAGTACGGGTCGTAACACCTACCCGCAATATTAATATTCAAAATGTGACTCAACACCACTGCGTAGTACGTTCATTACGCTCCAACAATGGACCAATAATTTGTCACTTGTTACTGCTTGTACTCTATCAAATACAGCAATACTTGTACTGTTATTGTTTTAGTCGCTAAATGGCATTAGTAAACGCAAAGGCGAGATATTATTGTAAATAATGTATATTCTTAATGTCGATTGCACAATATGTTGTTGTTGTAGCGTGGAATTTGAAATATTACAATGCATTAGGGATTTTTATTTTTTGAATCTATTACCGGAATGCCCAAGCGATTTGTGGCATGTAACTACTGAATAAAATAGTATTTCCGGCAAATCTTTATTCTTCTAAACCTTCTGTGATTGATGTATAATTTATCTATTGTATATCGTATAACAATTTACGTTTTTTAAAACAAGACCGAACAATAAAGGTTTCAGTACTAATTATCAATTAAAAATTGTTACAAAAGCGAATTTTAAGTTGAAATTAATCTATACTCTGATGTTATATACGGTACTTATAAGTAAAGCAAAATTATATTTTTTTGTCTGTTCGTTTTGGCTAACCTCTGAAAGGGCTGGGCCAAATATTGACGGTACTTATACTGGCCGATAGTTCCATCAGGAGTAACTTAGGCTACTTATTTAAAAGATGTATTAGGGTTCTGCGCTTAAAAAAACATGAAATGCACTGCACGCACCCCCTTTTTATTTAAATTTGATTAATATATAAAATTTCGGTTATATGGATATCATGTATTTTAGACCCTAATGAAACTGAGGTGCTTTATAATTAATGTACATTTAATAATGTAATATACATTCATTTAAGTATTTCCGCAGGAATAAATATTTTAACAGATTAAATTTAATTGCACTTTTAAATAAGAACTTTATATTAATGTTAAATGTGCTCTTAAAAGTTAATTGAACACGTATTCATTTTTATAGCTGTCTTTATCACTACATGGAGTCTAATAGAAAAATTAATGCACCTGCACCGGCAACGCGTATAAAGTGTGAGCACATGGTTACGTTCAAACACCTATACTGCGTCTGATTCCTTCGTGTTTAGTCGTATTTTAATCGCGTAATTGTTATGGGTGGAGTTCGCATTCCAATACATAACAATTAGAGTTAGGAATGTGGCGAAACTAGAAAATGAAACAAAACGCAGTTGATCTGGTTCAGTCAGTCGTACTGCGTCATAACAAAAGAAACAATGGCTTGTCTATCGTAAAACTTCAACGCCGAAGATTTATCGTTTCGCGTATCTATCATAGAGTATGAAAGATGACGAAGGTTGTAAAGAATTCGTCTTGTACGTAAACATTTAAAAGGTCATTCTTAAATTACATATAGAACGAGAGGAGCAGCGGTCATACACTCCACATGGATCATGTGGTAATCTTATCCTTTTAAGAGGACATCCGTGCTCCGTGCAATTAAGATTTGAGCGTCTTTGAAAAAAAAAAAATTTTAGCTTTTCTATTTTTAATATTCTAAAAATTATTCCTATTATGTCAGGGAATTTCCCTTACTCATTCTAGAGCTGGTTCACGCATTTTTGAAAGCAAAGCACCACTAATTTTCTCACTTCATATGCGTAGTCAAATATGAAAAGAATAGAAATAGCCTCAGGGATTGTCACGGTTTCAAAAAGTGTACGTCGGGTTTCCTATATACAGGGACGAGGAATTGTACCCTAATGGAAGAAAAACGTGACTATTCGACTTATTTATCTACGTATTTAAGATTACGTTACGTAGGTAAGTACAGGTTAATACGACTGTGTGAGACACAATAGCAAAATTTTTTTTACATTACAACCCGCGTGGCAGAGCGGTCGCCTTATCGGTCTGACACTCACAGGATTTCGGATTCGATCCCTGGCCAGACAGATATCTAAATGATGAGCTTAGATTTCTGGTCTGGATGTTTGTGTATTCCTCTGGGTGTGTATCTATGGCACCCACGACACAGGGAATCCTAGTGTGGGGCAGTGTTTTTGTTTTAAAGCAACAATGTACAAGTTGTTGTCTTTTTAATTGCACAATATGGAATACGAGCCGGATCAACATAGACTTCATGGATTCTTAGAAACTTGGCTCGTCTGTCATCTTGATGACGATCAAAAAATCAATCTGGTTTACAAGTAATGCTTAGATAAAGCGTTTTCAAATACAACACCTAGTAATATAAACGATTAATAAAGATTTATATTTTATGCTTATGTTTTGTGTTAATAACTAACCTATAAATAATTATAGTGTGCGTAAAATTGCTGCTAAACTACTCAGCTGCTTCTAAAGTTAAAGGGCTTCAAGGAATTATTTTAACGTTAGTAACTGTAATCCACTTTCCTTAATTGAAAAATAATCTCTTTACAATAGGAACGAAGTCAGACAGGAGCAATATTTTTAATTAAGTCCTTGGGCAATTGAAAAATGTACGATTTTAATTCCATGCTGCTTTTCAAAGAGATAAATGCACAGAACACAATGGAGAGATTAATTTGTAATGAAAGCAGTCGTACAAATTTAATCAAATTAAATTCTGATCTTCTTTAAAATTGGAGAGTATTAGGCCCGGTAATAGAAGAAAAACTTTAATATTATTTTCTTTGCAACGGCGAGTAGGTATATTTTGAGCGGACGATAAGTTTCTGTATTAGCCTTTAAAATAAAATATATTAAAGTTAAAAGTGTTTAGTATTTAAACTTATGATACATTTAATAAAATATTATTTTTTATGGCAGAAGAAACGAGTATAGTTGGTATTTCATAGAAATTAAAGGACACAGAATTTACCACTTTGAAAGGACAAAGTCATTTCGTCGTCAATCCATTACTGTTCCACTGCTCGGCACGGGTGTCCTCTCAGGGTAACAGGGGTTAAGCTATAGTAAGTTTCCTTCCGATGTTTTTATTCACCATTACAGTGATATTTAATTACAAATACTCATAAAACTTCATAAAAATTAGAGGTGCGCAGAGGTGCCCCGGGTTTGAACCTCGGACCCCTCGAGTAAGAGGCCGTGACACAACTAGGCTATCACTGCTATAAACAATGTCATTTACACATATTTATATGTGCTGACTTACATACATATGGGATATATAGGTAAACGTTTAGGTTGAGGAGAATAGTTAAAAAAAATTCAAGGAATACTCCAGTGTCGCATGTGGTCGCCCAGGCAATCAAAAAGGATTAGACCGATAAGGTCCCGTTTGTGTCAACATGCACTGAACGTGACAGAAATGGGCCGTGACAGACCAAATCATTTTTCTGTACAATATTTTGACAGTCCCGGCCGGTGTCTGAACAGCTGTGTTATGGTAGATATAACCATAATGCACATTATATGGGATAATATATTTATGTCTGCCACTATCTTTATTCTATCTATAGATCCTTACAGGGTGGTATTACAAGGACGTAACTTACCATATTGATGAGAGCGTAAGTAGTGCGCAGTGAGCCTCATGATGGTGGTCTTGTCGATCTTGCGTGGCATGGCAACCACTGGTGGCACGAGGGTCGCCAGGAGCGAGATCGACTGGTTCAGCTTGTCGCGACGCTGCTTCTCCGCGCGGTTACGAAGCTCCCGGGGACTGTCCCTAGAAACACGACCAATATTATTATTTTCGGTTCATTACGTAACATTTTGATTTTCCTACCCAGTTTATAAGCCTAATCTTTCGTAATATGAACCTATTGTTGTCTTTATTTCATCAATCTATCAGGGGCACGAGAGTACCACCGCCAAGTCGAGCAAATGTAACAAAAAGGGCACAGTCGTGAACTATCTTTTCTCGAAGCGATTCAGAGCATTTTCGACCCCCCTGTAACTTCGTCATGGATAAAGCTAGAAGCCTGAATTTTCAATGACTTAGAGAACGTCACGTATCTAGGCATATTCCCAAATTACATACAATTTGAACTTATAGTTTACGAACTATTAGAAATCAAAATACTCGATTTTGTCACTGACACACTCACCGATCATCAAAATGTTTAGGCACTTCTAGGAAACACAGAAGCTTCAAGTTTTGAACACTGTTACTGTATAGTCTATAAAGCAAAGAAAATCTAAACGTACCGCAATTTCAGTTTATTTGCCCATATTTTAGTAGTAATAGGTACCAACTGCATTTGTAACTTTGTACTCCTATATAAATATACGCATTGCAAAATTAAGTCCGTAGTTCCTAAAATTTTTCCTCAATAACACAATCAATATTTCGAAATGAAACAATATTTTTCTTAAATTAATAGTTAATACCAAATTACTTACTATAAGTGTCTGATTTGGTACTTAACGGAGTATCAAACTATAGGTTTTTTAACGCGACGCGTACTAGATGTTTTTCTTTATATTACGGAAATAGCAAACAAGCATGTTCGACTGCTATTTGTGGTAAGTCGCTATTGCCGTTCATATGCATCTGTCAACCTCAGATTAGAAAAAATGTCCTGCCTGACGTCGGTCACAAAGGCATTGCAACCCCTGAGTACTAAGTTGGAAAGCCTCAGATAAGTATGTCTCGCTTACCACATTCTTAAATCGTAACACAGCACTTAATAGTATTGTTTTTAGGTAGGCAGGTAGAAATAGGTGTATTGGATTTTTGTACATTTTATGTATTTGATTATATCATATTATGACGAACAAAGTTTGAAATATTGGTGTGGGCAGAGATTGCCAAATTTCGAGCTATACTTAGCAATAAATTGGATAGATTGATCACTAACAGCGGCCGCAGGGAAATATATTCTTTCTATAGCCACGTTTCGACAATTCCAAGATCAGTTGATATATTTATTTGTTAGTAACTTTTAGTTTTAGTTAACAAATATAATTGTTCGCTTGTAGTTACTATTTTTTACTATACCTGCTGAATATAATTGTGTCTAAGCATTAATCGTAGTTATATCTTATTAGATAAGTATAGTGTTGTGATCAGTTATTTCGGCAACCACGATATTATATTTCTAAATAAATTTTTTGTTATGGTTACCAGATATTACTATAGGAGTTAGTTAAAGCGACTTAGAAAAACATTTAAAACATTGGAGTAATGCCTAACAAATTTACTATATGTAACACTACAGATGCGTGTCAGTATGAAGTATAAACATTTCGTGCGTTTTTTGCAGGATAAGTGATTCCATCTTTTTTTGTTACACCCTGTGTACAGGATTGCATTCTGTGTGCAAGATATCTTCTTCTACGTGAAATCGTACATGTATGTAAACAACTCCGCCATTGCCGGTCCCAAGCCCGGATGAGAAAGGAGGAGGGTAGCTCTGAGTCCACTCAAGGAGATAAGGTAAATATTGAATACCGTTACAAACATTATAGATAAAGTTTAAATAAACAGAAATGTACGTAGCCCTGAGCCTTCAGTGGATTCAAATCGATCTGTAAAGTTAGGCAACTTTGAGCACGGTCATGTGTCAGATAGGTGACTGTCAGTTCAAAAATTATATGCATTTCCTTACGTTGAAAGGCACGTTAAGCCTTTACTCTCGAATATTATATTTAAACATCAGGTACGCAAAACATCTGGGTCAGCTTGACCACTAACATTTAGGTACCTCCCTCCGTCGATAGGACAGTACAATATGATCTAAGCAGAAGATAAGGCAGCAATAATCAATTAATACGTACCTATAGCTCTTGTAATCCACCTTCACTATACAGGCAGTTACTTTTTTTATAAGAACAAGATTTATACAAAATATTCAAATGCCCGGTTTAAAGTATTCATTTCATAAAATTTGTTACATCAAAGATTTTTTTTTACTAAATGCAAATGATACTACACATATACGCTACTTTCATCATCACATAAACGTAAATTCTTTTTATATTTGCAGATGAAGCCGCGAGACACAGCTAGTATTGTATAAGTGAACTTTGTCTAAATAATTCTCTATTTGGAAAATACTGTAAAGGCAATAGTATCCATTATGTTTCAAGCTATTTAAAGCAAAACGCATCTCGATTATGAAACTCAAAAATACAGTATTTCGTTTGTCCAACCTTTTTTACGGTACAATTTTTAATATGTCAGGGAGCAAACACGAGTCAATTTACGCCACACTGCACAATTCACCCATATGCACAATATCTACATGGATGAATGTTGGCGCGCTGGTCAATCGAATAGCCGCCAGAGTTCAGTAAATATTAGGCCTTGACCAAACAGCGTGCTGATTCCCAGTGAATTGTGGGCGAGCGTCACTGATGTATAAATAATCGCTTGTATTTTGATGTGCGGTGTAGACACGGTTTAAGCTAATATTTGGGTTTATGTCGAAACGTACTATAAAAACTAATGATGTTATAGTAGAGATTTCTATGCGTTAAAAACTATAAATTAATGCTAAAACAAGATACCAAAGTGACCAACTCTCGGTAATGATAATGAATCTTAACAATTTATTGTCTACCAAAGTTCGGCATTTCCCAATTATAACCAACCATAATTGTCAAATAATCATTTTATTAATCTAACGGACGTATAATATTAAGTACTATCTGCGTTCAACTCCCTATTCAATAACCCGACATTATTGAAAAGACTACAACCGGCAGGTTGCTAAAGTACAATCAAATTGAATAACATTTTCACCGCCTATTTGTAAGAAATTGATCACTAAGCAACTTTAACACGTTGCCCTGGTAATATGGTAGTACGAAGCGGCCTTGAGAGCTATTGAAATTATTTACAGCTGCCGACTCAAATAACGCCTACAAACACTGAATTATTCAACAAATACGTTATTTTAAGTAAGAGCAACATCGAATGGGAAACAAGGCGGGAAAGCTTACATTTCGTGGGTGTGTGTTACAAAGCATCCTGTTACACGGGCTAATTGCATTTCAATATTGCGTGATGACTTGCCAAACAAGCTGAAATGCGAATTAGCATAAAACCTGACTACTGTAAACACGCGATTGTACAGTAAGCAAAGTGTATGACACCGCGATACATTAACTCTTTAACCGTGGAATATTCGATTTAGGTCTTAAATTTTATGATAACGGGTTTCGTGGTGAGCGTGTAGGTATCGTATGCGTCAGCTTTATAGCAGGAGGGGTGAGTCTTGATTTCAAGTGTGTAGATAAGTTAAGTTACCTAAATGAGATATTCGATTTATTATTCGTCTTCGAGAGTAGCAGCCCACCTCTGATTTAGGTTAAGCCTCCTGATATTTAAGTTACGTCATGAAAATATCCAAGACGCTGATAGAATTTTCGCCGAATATACCAGATCAAGGGTACCACTGCCACCTGTTTTTAGCCTAAAGCAGTTCTTGTATTTCAGTGGAAGTGTGTGAGTTACATAATAAGCAACCGTCTTAACCCTCAGAAGTTGCAACGCGTCTTTAATTTCCTTTAAATATAGCTCTGTTCTATGTAGATTTAGTTACAGAGGTTCATGGGGTCAGTGATTGCTTGTTCTCAGATGATTGGCATTATCGATTTCCACAGCATAAGACAAAGATCAGAGGCAGTGTATGCGTAATAGGACATAAACACCTGAAGTTTGTAATACATTTATACTAAAAATATTTAAAAAAGCATATAAATTTTGATACCCGTATCATGGAGGTGCATAAAAAATAATTAGTATGCCATCTTAGGGCGTTCACCATATTGGATTCAGAATGACGTCATTAACTTAACCTTGCATTGTCATAGATAGCAAACGTGAATGTAAAATTTCCACTCAATAAAAAGCCAAAGTGACTCTAACTTGCAAATTTTTTTCATACATACGAACTAAGAAAGTATGTTGATTAAAAAGTTGTAAAGCCTGCAATAGATATGCTGCAAACAGAACAAGTAATCTGTCAAATATTAATATGAATAATATATATAATGAATGGAGCGCATTAATGGAAAATATTCAATTAATTTATTAGTTTAAGTATAAATGAGTGTGCATAAACATTATTTTAATCCCAGTCTACTAGTATTCGTATTTATTATTTTCGTACGATTACAAATTTAAGTACGTACCTACGCCACTATTTGTAGCGGCAATTTGGCAGACGCTTCAATTTCGTACAAATTATGAATAGTACAATATTACACTCATAATCTAAGAACCGGAGAAATGATTTCAACTTTCATCGGATTGCATTTTTTTTTTTTTACTAAAATATATAAAATTATCTTATGATAAAATACAGTAATTTCAAGTTACTTGACAAATATTGCCGAAAGTGTTACATTTTGCGTTTATTTCAATTAAACCCATTTTAACTTATGCCTTATTTCAGAATATCCTGATAATAATATATAATTTATTCTTTTTTCATTATATCTTCATGATATTATAGTACACTATTTTTTTTTAAATCATTCAATCAGATTATCATCTTTCAAAATTGTATTGAAAGTATGTTATTGTTTAAAAAATACTAATTAATATTTAACAAAAAGTAATTACGGCTATAGTTAGACACGCAATTCGGCGTAGCCGTATTCCTGTATTAATAATTATGTATAAATATGGTATTCTGATTTAAAAACAGATGCATGTAGAAATAGCGTCATCAGATCTCGTACTATATTTTGATGTACTAGTACAACTTAGTGTTTACACTGCTTTAAATATACTATTGCAAAGTACGTATATTATTGACATTCCCTTTGCAGTCGTACTTGTATTAAAATTATGCTAAGACTATGAATAGTACATATTTATCTATGCTTTAGAAACTGTTTTTTGAATTAGCTTCCACTTTCTCCTTGTTCCTTTCCACGTTCACTTCCCATTATTGTCTCCCCAAGTTCTCGAGTATTCATTTTAGCCTATACTTGTAGGTAAGACATTTCTCCCCTTTTTGTGGTCATGACATTTGAATTACTGTTTAAATATTTCATTATAATTACACTGACCTTTAAAAACGCAGGGAACTTCGTGGAAAACGTACTTTTCACAATTGTTGCTTGTTATATTATTAATGTGTGTGGAAATGAAATCATTTTCAATATTGAAGTTAACCGTTGTTATCAGCACGCAATGGTAAATTATGCAAAAACATGTCGTGACTACCCTTTCAGTAGCATGGTATTTGAATTTATAATTATGTTCTGACCTTTAAAAAACTTAACGAGCTTCGTGGAACTTATTCCGTTAAAGGAAATTAGTGTTGTTACATCATGTCTATGACATAATTAAATGGATATCCTAGAATTTTTAAATTTTATTACATAGTTTGACCACTAGTATTAGTAAGCAGTTTTAACTTTATAGCTCGTTAGTTACACGGGTGTAATACCTATGTATTATATGTTTTAAATTAAACCTACTATTGATTTAGTATTAGGCTAGAGTTAAACATAAACCTTTTTTCTTAAGTTAAAGGAAGTGATGAATATATAACACGCTTTCGAAAAAAAATCAACTCAACTTCCAGGATGGAATGCTGTCTCTATGATACTACTGTTAATATTCTTCTTCGTTGTTCAATACATTGAATAAACTAAGAAATATTTAGCGATCATAATATTATGATGCACAGCTAAAATATATGACGTGGAAGTAATGTGTTAAGACTTGCATCTCAAATAAGGCAGCGTCAACTCAGCGCTAAACGGAATTCTCCCTGAAATATAGTCTCGCAATAACAAAATTGTAAATTCTCGGAGAGTTTACGAAGGTAAATGTTAATATTATTATGAAGACTCTTACAAGCTTAACAACTTGTAGACTTAAGCTCGAACAAAAATGATAAAGGTTGATTTACCTCGAGACTCCCTCAAGGACTTAGGAAAAGCTTACTTGTTGGAATTTATATATTAACTGTTGCACCCACGCTTTTCTGGTTAAGTATCTTAAATAAATTGAATAGAAACAATCTTCGACGGATGTAAAACAGCTTAAAAATCTTTTCAAGTATTCTTCTGTTTTTGAAAAAAAAAACGGATGATTTTACTGTATTTATTTTTGAAACAGAAATAAATGCACAAAGTTTTACGATGTATACGTATTGAATTTCAGTGAGATAGGGCTCGATAACAACTCGAATAATCTGAAGTCATGTGACTTTATAAGTGGGACTTGGATTTACTAAGGCTAAGGCTATTGACGATTTAACGGTCGTCAACAGGCCCTAGGCGTGGTTTTTATTTTAATTTAGGACAACGCAATTTTTGAGCTATTATGTAGCGATCGATTACTAACGTGCCCACATGTTCGCATGTGGGGTGGAAAGAGATCTAAGAAGTTGCCCACTGCACTGAAGGTGCAACAGAAGCTGCTGACAACCACGCACGCTGCGGCTATAAACCGCGCCAGAGAAATTGCCAACTACTTTTCCCTACATTTTCATCCTACTCTTATTTGTGTATATGGTCATACACGGGTGCAAATGATAACCACTCTATATGTTCTTAACCTAAACTAACAGGATAATGGAAACGATTCTGAGTATTTGGATTTTCCAATGATTTCTTTACTATTAATGATTTAAATTGACAGAACCCTTAGTATGAGTTTTTTACGTTTAGCGACTCGATCGTCGTTAACTAGTTGGCCCATATACGAGTATTCTCCTAGCAGTGCCCCTCTACGGAACGTATCGGAACTAAAGATTTTACTAGGAGAAGAATGGGTAACTCCATAACGACGATCGAGTCGCTAAACTCAAAAAACTTATAGGTACTAAGGGTACAGAAGACATACGTAGGAACGTCTGTGTTCTATTCATCAAAATCGCTGTCTGGTTGTTAGCATGGCTTTAACTGCATCATACATTAAATTCCAATGAAGAGTTGAGTTTCCTTACTGTATCTACAGTATGGCGCTATAAGCGGGTTATAGGCTTCGTGAGCTTAGAACTCGACGTTGGAAAATACAACTTTGTGACTCTTACATAATGTATTAGAATAACAAAAGTTTATTTTTCCCATCGGGTGCTAAATTAACAAATTCACGGTTAAGATGTAGGTGTAATTACAATATTTGAGGCGCAACAGGCGATGACTCGGCGGCTCCGTTGACGACTTCCCGTTGTGGAGATGATTGGCAAGGCTGTTATAACATGTAGCTAGAGAGGTCATCGTTGCTAATATTTGAATCACGAAACAAGCAAAATGTGTATACAAATATGTATAATGCTTTAATGATACATGGTTTATGTATTGTCGCGTGGCTTCGGTTGTACACATTATTTACAAATATATTTAGAAATAGCCACGAACTTTCATGTATTAAATGGAAATTTGTTATTGGTGTTAATTGGTTTTTACCGTTTTCTTGTGAAGTATCTTCATAATATGTTAATGAAGACACACTTACATGAGTCTTTTCAAGTTATCCAAAGGAAAAGCAACGTATTTGTGATGGGGTACAACACTTCGTACACGTAGATGTACGGTAGTTTCTCATCGACGGAAGTGACCCTTTAAGGTCTTTTTTGTTATCAAAAAAGTGTGTAGCAACAGTACTATCATGTTGAATTATATTTTCAGGATGTTCATTTAGTGACTGTTTACAGAAAGTTTATTGAGAAATAGATATCATAAGAAATGTAGAAGTTTCTGCACATGTGTACTAAGCTAATGACTATTATTTGTATTATTATTATCATCATAAAGAACCACTCCAGTGTATGTAATTCTAATATAATAAATATTATGTGTGATAGCAGGACGACCACCACACTAAGTACCTACTAACACAATTATTATAATTATGATTGACATTAGTAACAATAAACATACATACTGTCCTCCTGGTGTTAAGTGTTTTTATATACATGTGCAACAAACCTCATAGTAAAGTCGGTTTTAAATTTCTGCAATGTAGTCTAAATATGCCAAAATCAATTCGAAGTAAACCAGTACCCGAACTTCATGTTGTTGTCATTTACCCAGAGAGTACTTAAGTTACGATTTAACTGTAATTTAATGTTTCGCAGGTACAGTCGCGTTAGCTATTATCGTATTTACTGTATGGTACATTGTATAAGACATTAAGGTTCGGCACACACATATCAGCTCAGCTTCGGATTAGCATCGCCACGGCCTAGAAACCGCCGGTCGTCAGCGTGTATATCTATAATTGGTAGCTCTTTGACGATTTGCTACCAATTAATTGAGATAATTATGTCAGCGTGTATACATCCGATAAATTAGATTTATGGATGATCGAATCTCTAGCTTCTAATCCTAGTGAATTGAACCTTGCTGTAGAATAAGGCAGGGATGTGATTGTATGTACTAATTAATACGGCTTCAGGAAGTTAATAGGAAGGGAATGCATCAATTTTTGTACTGGTTACCGAATCAACAGTACTGATGCAAAAAAACAGAAAAGGGTTCCGTATCGGAAGACACCAATCCATTACTGAACTGGTAATTGTTCGGTAACCCTCAAACGGAGTGCATAATAATATATGTCGTGTATGCTACAAACCACACACTTTCACCCCGTACTAAATACCGCACCACTTTGTGTCAAAAATAGGTGCGGTTTTGATATTAATACATGCCTACATGTCTTTTATTTCAAATATTGTTATAGCACACAAGCGTAGTAGTATCTTTCACGAAGAAAATTATAGTGTAGTAATTTTTTTAAAGCAATTTATACTTCATAGCATTATAGAAATATGAAACGAATTACGTAATAATGTTTCAAATTTCACGATGTCGAGGCATGAGCTGTACATTTTTTAAATAGAGCGATACACTAACGAACCAACAAGGCTTAACGCCGACACTAAGCTTCTATTCCTAAGCTCTAGATCGTGGAGACCGTAAATATCACTAAACAAGGTAAATGAAACTCTACGAGATACTCAGCCTTCGTATAAATTTTTCACAATCTTGCGGACTTTAATAGCGCCTTGCTGTAATTATATAGACAGTGTAGTTTAGAGCGTACATGTAGATTTTATTTTTTATTCTTTGTGTAATATGTAGTCATAATCTCATGTTTTTTATATAGTAATGGAAGTAGCAAACGAGCATACTGCCGCTTATGGACATCTGTAACTAAACTCAGACAAGATTAGAATCCTACCTGAGGTCGGTCATAGATGCGTTACTACCCCTGAAAACTAAGTGGCGTCGGATTTGTATATCTCCCTTATCACATTCTTCAAAGCGAAACATAGCAGCCCTTGACACTGCAGCTATTAGGCAGAAATAGATGTGGCGGTATCACATTCTACTGTACTTTGTGTATGAGATATTACGTTAGTTTAAAGTTTTCAGCATCGTGTTTTCTATATAGTCTTCCAAAATATAGTATAGGTAAATGTTAAGAGATAATATCTACTTACAGCCATTATTAATAATCAATCTATTTAATTTGTGCCTACTAAAGGTCAAATTTGTCATTTTTTAATAGATAAGAACTGTCAAATTTTGATCTTTGGTAGGCAAAACATTCGATAGACCGATTAATATTAAGGGGCATTAGTAATAATACTGCTACAATTTAAGTGTATATATATTTATTTAAGGTGTGTGAGTTAATTTAATATCTTGAACATTAAATATATTTCTTCGAAAATATTCATTGATATCCATTTAAAAATCAATAAACTTATTTCCTCCCTGTCGGGATTCGAACCCGAAATCGTTTGCGCGCCGACTTTACCCATTATTTGTAAACTCAATAGCACCCGTTTACCAAACTTCAAGCAACTTAGTAATACCACAGTACTTACTAGGCAAACTATTTGAATAAGTTTCTACTTTAAGTATGGGTACAACCACTGGGAGTACTTTTTTCATTTTTTCATTCAACAACCAGGCATTATTTTTCCTACTCTGTCTATTCGTAGAACAACTGGGAACTATTTTGCTATACTTCAGTTGACGGTACAAATAGTAAAACAGATAGCTCATGTATTTTGATCATTACGAGAGTTAAATTTCGAAGCCCCCGGGAAAATTATACTATCGTTTTTCTCTTCATTAGTTAATCCCTACAATTCCTTAGTAACCTGATATTTAGAGTGTATATACAAGGAGCTTGAGCACACCACATGCAGGCATCTAAAAGAGCATACCATAGGTTTATGTAATATGTGTAGGTTATATACATAATAACTTTGTGTGTTAATCGTTGAGGGTTTAATGAATATAAATCCCCTTTTCTTAGTCATTTGGATGAAAACTGTACATTGTGTTAGTGTTTATTAATAGGGTCAGTGGCGTTTGGATGTAATCATTAAAACCAATAAAAAGGTGAAGTTAACATTTATTAGAATGAAATTACATCGAATTACACTTTGATTCACAAAACAAAATGACGTTGGAATATTAATTAACAGCTAGGGAACAAGCATTTTTAGTTACATTCTTAGTCTAGATTCTTAACCATTAACATGCTACTAAAGTTAACTTTAACCACTACACAATATGATTAACGCATTATGCTAAACACTACGTGTAACGACATACACATATAGACAGGTCTAAGTTAAAACATGTCCTATTTTGAATAGATAAACATTTTAATGAAGCTTTCTCCTCTCCTACGCTAAAAATAAAAGTATGCGCATTTTTTTGAGATTTTTGTTCTTTTTTTATCTGAGATCTACATTTTGTCATAGTTTGACTATAATAAATTAACTTCACACCACAAATAACCTAGAGTACATTCAATGCTACAATTTAATATCAAGGTCGATCGATAGATTTTTACCATTAACTTGGGTTAAATAGGAAGGTTAAAAATCACAATGCACGGTAGCCATCATTACTTTGCTTAAAATATATGACAGGAGATACACGGCATTTATTAAAATTTTTCGGATATTAAAAATAAATAATTACTTTTGTAAACCTATGACATACAGAGGTATGGCAAACATAAATTATATGTTCAATAAACTCCACCAGGGTGAACTAATTAAATTAAACTCGGATTTAAACATTCATTGTATCGATTTAGTAATTAATATGTTTGTTTTACAATATTAATTAACACTAGTTATTAATTGTTTACAATTTTATTGAAAATGATTATTTTACTCATAGAATTCTTTCAAGATTTATTACCGGACATTTTAAGAAGCTAGACTTGCATTGATTTCTCCGCAATTTCTTTCACTAAAGAGATTAAAAATAGTGTATCTAATTATTTTATTTAAGATTCAAGCGGTGTTGTATATACAGCATAGTAAAATCTATATAACTACATTGTCAAATTTAATTAAAGAATATTACAACATACTTTGCGCTGATATTGCAGACTCAATCGTTATTAAACGTTCCAATACACTTTATTCCGGAGCTTTTTAACTAGACATTATCAATAAATCATTATTGATACGTAACACGTCAAAATCAAGACGCACGGGGTGCATCCTCCAAATTCGAGCTCCAGTTAAGATTGTATCTGACGCCTTTCTTTCATTTATTTACGCTCCAATTGTACTTACATATTAATAATTTAAAATGCAAAGTTCATATATAGAGAAGTTTAAATGCGTGGCTAAATGCCTAAGATATTATGTTTGACTAATTGTACTTAATTCTATTTTACGAAACAACAAATATAATAGACATTTAAAAGCTTAAATAACACACTACACATTTGATTGAAACTACGAATATATTAAAAGTTGATATTATTATTTTACCATCCTTATAGGTAGATCGAGGTGTATATTGTGCATTTCTAGTAAGTTGTATCTTTGGTATAACGATATGCGTCTAAGCAAAATTTTAATCTTTGGTTTACCAGAGGTTTATCGTATATAATGCATATTGTTATATAACTCATTAAGGTTTATAAGTTGATATTATGTAACGTCTAAAAATCTAAGATTACATACCAGCAATAAACAGCTATATGGATCTGATTTTTCAGCTCCAATTATAAAGGGACATTAAAAATCACGTTAGTGTATTATACTGATTTTCTAGAACCTGGCGTCTAGTTATAACAACATACTCAATTAAAAGTAGTTGCAAAGTTATGCAGTTAATTATATTGAGGAGGACAGAGATTTACAGGAATGAATTCAGTTATCTATTAAAAATGTTTAAATTATTAGTTATCATTAAAATACAATGATTTCTTTGGATGAATTGCTGAGATTGCGTAGTAGATGCTTACAACTAATTCAGAATAAATATAAAATAGAAAATAAGTTATAACAATATAATACTTATTAAAAATAAATGCGTAAAAAGCCCGCTTATAGACGCAATCTATAACATAACTTCATTCACAAAGATAATCATATTGTCTTTAGGAATACTCTGAAATTTATTTTTAAAGTCGGCGAAGTTTATTGCTGGTAATAATAAAGGTACAATACTCTACAGACAGACACATCAAGATAGATATATTTTTCTATTTACGAATAAACGTTTTTCAATAGGCAATCTACTCTCCTTTTATATTTGAAAGATCCAGAAGTCTGGGTCATCCATCTCCGATGCACGACGGCACATTATCCTGCCAGCCAAATTTAACAGACATTTAAATGTGAGAGTAAAAACAAATAGAATGTTTTTGTCTAAAGTATGTGCTGTCTTATGCACCTGCATATGTCGATGAAATGAATAAATATCATCTACTAAGATCTATGAGCTTGCTTCGTCTATGACACATGCTATGCTAAGGTATAGAGGAAAAGCTTTATGCAAATATGAATTTCTGAGGTTCTAGAGGCATGATAGTACTAATATCACATTTAGACTAAACAAAACTAAAAAATAAAATATGTATTATAATATAACAAAATAAAGTTCATAACAACACTAAATACATAAGCAGTCTTAATATAGACGAAATTTATAAAAGTAATACATTCACAAGATAATCATGATTTTTGCTTTAGGAGTACCGTAAAATTTTATTTTACAACTCAACGAACCTTATTGGTCATAGTCATAAAGGTACAGCACTCGCAAGATATTAACTTAATACTCATGACATATTTTCCAAATTATGGACAAACTTTTCTCAACAAGCCAATATCCAGTTATATTTGAAAGATCCAATAGTCTGGGTCCTGCATCTCTGACGCACGGCGGCACAGTACCCTGCCATCCAAATTAAATAGGAAGGTAAAATTAACAAAAAAAAAACATAATTTTGAAGAAAATAAATATAATATTTATGGTAAAAATGTGATTTAGTTGCAAACCACGAACACTACTTCAATATTAAAATTAACGAAAAGTGTTGTTACATGTATTCAATCTACTATATAATAGTAGTTTGTATTCTATATAAAAACGTAGACACGGTGATTTATTATTTTACTGTCTGATTTATCAATAGAATACGTTGGAAACAAATACATTTGTTCTATTTTCGTTTTACATATTACTCAGTAATACAATAAAGAACGACCCACATCTAACCACAAATTTGTTTATTACTTTTTTTCTTCTACTATTTCTATTAGTGGAACAACAAGGAGTTATTTTTCTTATTTTTCTAACGGTAGACAGGTGGGAATATATTTTCCAACTTGTTATATTTGTGGAACAAACAGTGCTTCTATCTCACATCAAAAATTTTATAATCAGTCCCATTACTAATTGACTAACAAATTTATGGTAAAAATGATGTACATTTCTCGATACAGTGCGTGGCACGAAACAATATAGGAATCATCAGATTCGCTTAAGTGAAAATATGTTCATTGAAAATTTTTCACTAAATATAGGTACAGTAGTGCTTCCTAGGTTTACAACAGAATAGCTACTTGCATAAAATTATACTAAAAGTAAGAAGATTAAAGAAATATAGAAATAAATAAGTAAGATAAATATAAGAATCAAGTATTATGTTTTCACTATGATAAATGAACAAAAATCACTAAGGTCTTGATAATTGTAAAGTAAAAGAAATGTTAGTATGCTTGGATTAAATTAAAACCTAACTTCCACAACCTTTAACATTTTAAGTCAATATTCTCGAAGAGGCATTGTTCCTATTTAGTCCGTTGAGCAGTCGATGCGCGAACTTTTTAAAGAAAAGGGCGGGTTTGTTTCATTATAGCATGCAACGCCATCTGTTGAATATGTGCGGATTCAATAGAATAACCCTCCAAGTTCAGCTTAACCGTCGGTTACATGATGGACGTGGCTCTTAGTCCCTATTCAGATTGAGATTGACGCCAAGTGTGTGTAGATGGCGCTTATTCATGCACAATATAGAATAAACACTCGAATATAGTACTTAACTGTGATGAACTCACGCAGAAAAGCTATTAAAGATAAGAAAATGGAACGTTGGAAATAAATAATTAGTTCAGAAAATTAAAGAAATCAACTGAGTTCAAGTGAGAAAATTCGACTTATGAAAGTGTTTTAAAACAACATGATGTTTCATCAATAGTTTTAAAAGATTATGCAAATTGTAACTTAAAATAAAGTTTGATAAAGCATGAAATACATGAATGAAGAAAAACGTCTATTAATAAAAACCTTTGTGATAAAGCGAAAATAAAAAATGTATAAACTTAAAAGTTTTAAAAATAATACGTAAAGCGGAATGTTTACTGTATACATAATAATATTTACTTACATGTAAATAAAAATAAAACGTTTACTCTATATGTATGTTCCCAATGGTAGATGGAAATATCTGACTACAACATGAAGTTTCCACAACAAATACATTTAAGCCGAAATAAAATTATCTAATAGGCAGTCAAAATGTTATAATTAAAATTGCAAAAGAAAAAAAATGATGAATACGATTAAAACAATTTACGTACATACTCTAGTCAGACTAATGCCGGTTTGATAAATTATATTCATGCGTAGCCAAAAACTTATTAAAAATGAAAATAGCTCCAAATAATCTTAAAATTGAGAAGTAATTTTTTGTTTTCAATGAATAAATATTGTATTAATTTATATAAAATACATTTTATTCAGTATTGCTTATAAATATTTAGTTTTCTATTTTTCAGACCGTAACCGTAGATGAAATTGCAAGAAACCCGTAGAAGTTGCTGTGCAACTCACATTATTTTCTATTAAATTAAAATTGGACACGATTTACAGCGAATCCAGTGGATATAAATTGAGCGCCGACTTCAGAACTAAGTATTAATAATGTAGAGTTACATTTGCGTAAATTATTTTTACTTTTGGGTAACGTAGAAATCAGTTATTTTTTGTTAAACATTTTTTCCTGTACCTTTTGAAGTTCTTAGGCTCTATCCTAATTTATTTCGTCATAATAAAGATTCAAATACGAGTTTCCAAATCATTACTCGTTATGATAAACCCGTAAACCCAATACTATTCTACTTTTGGTTCAATCAAAAAAGTTGAAGTCTGTAGTCGATGCCTCGCATTCCCCTAAAACGTATTGTCATACAAAGTACGAGCAAACTTCATACAACTTTGAGAATATTGAATGGATGAAGCTTTCTGCATTCAATGCCCTATATTTCCTATATCATGTAACCACAAATACACTTAAAACGAGTATACTAACCCCTCATCCAGAACAGTAATCTATATTCATTTCTTTGTCTGACCTGTCCTGCCTGTTTTGCGTAACCGAGTGGTATAATGACCACTATACACACAGGTTATGTTTATTTTTTGCTTCAAGTTGTACCTGTTAGCGATAAAACATGTTAAAGTTATCTAAAAGTTACGCACACAAAGCTTGATGTTACAATTAGTTTCCCGTAAACTTTTGTATACCGATTTACTGTTAGATAATGTCTGAATGAAGACATTATTTCCCAAGTTAAAGCCCTTACTTGTTACATGCTAGAAAATGGTTTATTTTAATTTAACTTTGTAGTATGTCATGCACAATAACATGACTAGTTAATTGCATGACGGGAACTACTAATAGAAAATGGTACGGGGAAATTTTCCTTGTGGCTTTAGAACAAATTACCTGTACCTACAGTACCTGCAGGCAATCAAGTTTTCTCAACAAAAGCTCATATAACTTTAATAAACTACTCACCTAAAGCTAATACCAATTGCAGTACTCATAATAAATAGAGTAAAAGGTTATGTGTACTTTCAATAAAAAATATTGGTGAATAACAGTAAATTAAACTCTAGTTACTTTGTGACCTTTTTTTGAGCAGGGTTCTCTCAAGCTACAAGTTTCTTATAATAGTTTTGTTTAGATAATATGTTTCATGGTTTTATGAATATAATACAGAAAGAAAGTACTGTCTGATAACTTTGTAACTCTTTGCTTGGAGACAGACCACATAAGAAATCAAAACATCGTATCGTGAGTACCCGTTATATAACAAAATGATTGCCAAATTCTTCTGCAATTTCTCGACTTGCTAATGGTGGATTATTTTCCAACATGGCTCTCCAAACGTCAATATCGATCTTGGATGGTCGTCCAAATCGATCACTTTCTTGAAGGCTCAGATCCTCGGAACGAAATTCGCAAAACCATCTTCGACAAGTACGAACATTTACAATATATTTTCCAAAATATTGCACATAAATTTTCAGATGCAACCGATGTGTCACTTCCATTTTGGAATTCGTATAAAATGCAATATCGAAAATGCAATCGAAACTTTATCTACCGCCCTTTGTTTACTCTTTAAATATCACAAGTAAGTGATGAATGGTAAAAAAGGACTTCCTTTTTATATTATACAGCAGCTAAAAAACAAAACTAAAACCGAATGACTCACTAGATAGATGTTTTTTTTTTAATTTGTAAGCAAAATTACCTGCCTATTGAAAATACGACAGAACTTTCCCTCCAACACCTGTATAATATATTACTTTATTTATTTAAAGATTTAAGGGAGAAATTGTACCTCGCAAGTAATCTAAGTAAGTAACTATATGCTTTCAATTCATAACATATTTTAAAATCAAAGTTTACTTTGTAGGTTTTCATTACGTGTTCTTCGGAAATCAAGTCTCGTCTTAAAGCAATGTTTGCAAAATTAACGCTGTGAAATAACTACTCGTAACCAAGAATTCTGATTAATAACAGGAAACTAGCTATTTAATATAAATAACATTAATCTGTAATACGATCATAATTGAGTTATGTAACCGGTTAATCAAAAAAGTCTTTAATAAGCGTGTCAGATAAAACCAGTATCATTTTTTATAGTAAAGAATAAGCCCCTGGATAAGACTAGAGACCTACTTGAGATCAGCCACAGATGCGTTGCTACCCCCGAGGACTAAGAGGACTGGAACGCCTCGGATAAGTATGTCTCCTATATTACATTTTTTTTCACACCGGAGATTAATTCCACGGCGTTTTCTAAAATTTTATACGTTTTGTGGTAAAAACACATAAATACTACTGATACGTACTGTTAATAGACAAGTACTT
>DWRA01000432.1:0-25122 GCA_018250295.1 Spathilepia clonius | reverse complement strand
GTATCTATGAGAATCGGCCAACATCTATTTTTCATCCCCCTAAGTGATAAGGGTTGTTCACCCTTGAATTTTTTTTTGGATTTTTGACGAAAATTTTTGTTTTTATTTTTTTATAATGTGCCATTAATAAATACATATAACCCAAAATTTTTACATTTTTATTGCCAACCCCTATTTTTTTATGGCCATTTTAGTAATTTAATCATTTTCATCAAGGCAAAACAACGTTTGCCGGGTCAGCTATCAGCAGATAAACTTATCTATAAATTATTTCTACCTGTAATCTATTTTTTGTAACTTTATACAATTCCGTTTACTTAAAATATTGAGTTAATTTGAATACTTATTGTTTGTAGGGAAATGGTTAATTTGCTATATTATTGATCGAAGGTTCTAAAGCTATCGATTAAGATCTATATACAAATAGATTTTTATGTTCACACTCCAGTATGATCTGCTTTATTGGTGCCCTAAAAATAGCGTTAGAACTAAAATCATACACCGATTAAGTTCTTAGAGCAAGCTGAGTGGAGGAGCTGGTTGGTTAACGGCGAGTGGTTAAGTAACGCTGGGAAGCGGCCGCGCGGCATCGAGGGCCACTTGACCCGCTCCGTTCAAAGCCGCACGATCAAGATGTTCCGGGCTATCCACAATCTATTGGGTAGCAACTAGTTTCGTATGTCCGCAAAGTGTTAAATGAATAGAGGGGTTTGGGGCTATAAAAGGTGCGTAACGAGTTACAAAGGATTAAGGGTACCTCATTCACGTTCCTACAGCTGGATTGGATACCTTGACGCTAATTAGGAAACACATTTTTACTTTGGCACTACCTTTCAAGTTCGCCCGCCGCGGTATAAGTCCTATCCAAATGCGAGTGAATTAGTCGTACATATCCGACGTGTTCCAACTTAGTCCTCAGAGATAGTAATGCATTCGTGGCCGACCTAAGGTAGAACTCTAATCTTATTCGTGCCGCCCGTGGTCATATGTCCGGCAGTAGCCACTTACCATCAGGAGGACATCCATGCTGATTTACACGTATAAAAATCTCTGGTCCATTACGGTAAGTTATAGTTACACGAAGCGTAAGAAGTAAGTCCTAACGGACAGCGACCCACTTCCTGGATGACTACAGTTCCTATTGGGGTTGATTAAAAATTCTTATAGATCACCGTGACCACTTACCATCATGCAGATTTCATAAACAAAATGAGTAGTACTACACTACTGCACTCGTCTCTTCGTTTTTAGTGAAATATTTATAGTGTATGTTTCCGCCATGATGCAATGGAGTTGAGAGAGTGAAATTTAAAACATTTTCTGACGTTAACTTTGCACTAAGAGTACTTACACAGTCCACTAGTAAGTGGCTAAGGTCTATCTTCGGTTCGGATCTAGTCCTCTCGACCTCATATTAGCATGGCGCGGCTGAGACGCCTTCACTTCAAGATGACAGTTTAGAACCTCTCGGGGCGGGATGTAGGCCTCGGTCATCTATTTTAACTTTATTACTACGAAACATTCTAAATTAAAGTGGCTTTCTATTCCACACAGGGTTATTGTATAATTTTCAACAACCAAATTACTATAGTAATATCATCATCAGTTATAGCCTAGTTCAAAAAAGTTTGGTTGAAACACGGCTCCTCAATCGGGGAGCCGAAGTTCGAATTCCGGGTACGAACCTCCATTCTTTCAAAATTATGTAGATTTAAATAATGTTATTTACTTAAGAAATGTCCACCCGAAAAATTATTTCAGATAATATGAACATAGATAAAAAAAAGTTAGTTACAGTTGCAATACATAAAATTTAATTTAGTATAAAAAACAATATTTGTCACTTGTTTGGATTAAAGTGTAGTCAAAACTAAAATACAAAAAACAGTATATTTTTGGTTTTAAAGATGAATATATTTCAATACTTATGTATTCATGCAACTTTTCTACCAGAAGCTAGCATGAGTAAAACCGTTTAAATTGTAACTGCAGGCGCATTTCTTTGTAAAAAAGCTTAAACAACTTCAAAAAATCTTGTCTTGTTGCCAAACGCCGGAAACACTTTACAGCATCACTATGCCGCAGCGACGCGTGGAGATAAAAAGAGTAATAGAGGAAAACCGCACCGCCCGACCATAAACTACTTTAAGTACTAAAATACCGCCTGAACCCGCCGCCGCCGACCACCGCCTTCAACGATCTACTGCTTGTACAAGCGATGGCGGTTTTCTGATTATAAATGTACGTTTACTTTTTTAGTTCAGTCCTCCAATTTCAGAATACGTTACTCCTTTTATTCTAAAAAAAGGTAAAATTATATAAAAAAAAAAACATAAAATTATTAATCGTGTTTACAAAGTTCTGTATTACAAAACTTCTTCTGTAGTCTTTTAACTGTAGTTATTAAGCTTATGAAACCTTTTATTAAACTCTTCACTCATGATGTTTGGTACTAACTATCATTTATAGGTACTAATATTTGACAAAGGAAATGTATAACTATATTATAATATTGTAGGAAATATAGCCTTTTTACGACCTTAATTAATAATCAGTCTAACCAATGCTTTGCTTACTAAAGGTCGACATTTGACAACTTCTGTACGGACATTTGACATCTACTTAGTTTAGTTAGTTTAGTTTCAGTAGTAGGTTACAGTTAATACTAAAGTTCCGTGTCCGGAACTAAACTTGCAGTTAACCATCCGCTCGTTCTTGGTAATTTAATGGCACCCTTCCAACACTTGAATTATTAACTCATTCTTTTCTCATCCTCAGGATTTACATGTTTTTTTTATAGCACAAAGATAATATGTTAAAACGGATACGTGAGGATTACTAATTTTTATTTTTTGCAATATCTTCACTACTGGAATTGGACACATATTAGTCATTAGTGTCAAATATCATTCACTGTTCATTAGTTTCAAGTATCATTCACACTGACAGACAAATATTTTATTTATTTGTGTAAGATTGAAGTTTGATAATGCATAATTTAAATTGAACAGAACGATCGAAAATAAGATTTGCATTGTCAGCCTGTTAGAAAACTTTTCACAACACATACAAAATTTCAATTTTATTATGACTAATTAATTCAACATTATCCAACAATAACTTCGTTTCAATTTCACATTGCATGTTAGAAATGGAATGGCAATTATAATCACAATACACCCATTTTAATGATAGTGGAACCCTTCGTGATTCTCTAAGATATGGCATATTACCATACCCATTTCTATCTTATACCGGTACCTGTGGTGGACCTCACATAAGACTTCAATTATTCGTTCATTACAGATGCCCGTGGGTGTCCACTAACCAACACATGAGGACTGCATGCGTGTTTGCTAGTTTCATATCATTTTAAGAATAATAACAAAAATGTAAAAAGATAAAAAGAAAATAAAGCTGCAGATATTTGATGCACGCGTCCGGCATAGCGCCAACAACATTCTGAACATGATTGGTCATAGTCTTGATTCCCAATATATGAAACACTTCCTGAGCATCGGGGTTTCACCCGCGTATCATATTATTTCCTTTTATTTGTAAACAACGTAATTATTGCATGGCACCATACCGCATCCACATGAAAAATAAAATGTGAAAACCCCATGCGAGCAACACCTACGTTACGTTTCTCTCGTGTCACACGAATGTTCCAGGGCTTCTGAAATTTTCATTGCTTTAATAACATTTTCAATAACTGTTCAATAACTGTATCAAAGGGCTGTTTTTTTGCTTAGTCAGGATTTTTCGCCACGCTCTTATGAGAGCATTCTTTACAACCCTCATTAACACGGCGCTAAAAATGTCGACCGTTTACGATGAAATCACGTTACAGTCTGTTTTTCAGAGAGTATTATATTTTATACATCATTTTGTGCTTAAATATCTCGGTTTTTATTTATGATTTTTTTTCAAATTAAGTAAAACTCGTGCGATTCGAAATAAATAACTACAGATACATATTTGTATTACACAGATGTTATAACTTTGATGCATTTTGTTGTAGTAAATATAACGAAAATAAGGTCGGGCGACCTGATGGAAAATAGTCTCCGTTGCTTATTTACGTTTGCGACAGCAGAGGAGGCGTCATTACATTGCCGGTTTTGGAAGAGAGCTCTTTTTGCAACTTTTATGAAGAGCCCTGTGTCATTGTGCTCTGCTTATCAATATCATTGTGACTATATTTATGATAGTGTGCGTAAGGTAATACTTACTACGCGCACGCGTTACACATAATTATATACAATTGTACATAGTTATCTTACCAAATAGAAATGGAATACTGTGTTAAGTTTAAACGCCTCATTAAAGTGAATAGTCATGATTGGTTTACTACATTTCAAATTGGCATGCTTATTTTCCAGGACTGTCCATAAGCGGATGGTGGGTCTAATATTTAGGAGCAGGTACGTTAAAGATTTGTCGAATAGAGACTTTGCAACACATGTGCTTACCTGTGTGGTGCATAATCTCCGTCGTGTTCAACTCGTCAATCCTAGTGATAAACAAAAAAATACTTATTATACCGTTTATTTATACCACATATACGTGATACATATGCTTCGATGCGACCCTCTTTATCTTGTTTATCTCGTTAACATCCAAGTTATTGTTATTGCATAAGCAGCGCTCGGCCGTCCCGGGGGCACACAACTTTAGATCCCGGGTAACAGTTTGTGCTAATGTTTAGTTTACAAACTACCCATTCACCTTTGCCACCTATCTACTTCAATGTTTGTAAGTCATAAACCTCTAGAATTTACAGTGTATCATGGAACATTACTCGGATAATATTGTTCACTCGTAGGTAGTAACTATTGAGTTTAATGTTAAATGGCCTACTAAAGAGAGGGTTTAAAGAGATAAATGTTTATCTTATATAATCAATTAATTTACTTTAGCCAAATTTATGTTCATAACTCAAATGTAAATAATTTTGACTCCACACCTTTTTATTCCTTTTTTTAGTTTCAGTATCACAATACATGCAGTTCGAAAGCGCTATTATTTGACACAAATGCGGCTGAAATTAAAATAGCCACTGAAATTGAAAAACTTAAAAGCCAAACAATCAATTCAGCTCTTAATTTCACTTAGGTCCGTAACCGCCATAATTCAGTCATCTTCGTTGTGGTTTCATTAAGGTTGAACCACACTGCCTTCTCCATATTAGATGTCATTATTCACGTTCATAGACAATTCTATATACAAAACGTCATTACGAATAAGTACATTAATTCCTAAATAACTTACCCACTATGGTCGTTTATTTTCAGTTATACATATATTTATCTGCTTCGTTTTCCTGTATTATAACAGGCATGCGCGAAATATGCATTGCCACATGAATGAAAAAAATCGTAAATTTACCGCGGTTTACGGCGATTGGAGTGAATCTTTGTTGGAAGTAGTGTAGTGTTTATTAGAGCGAAGTTTTTCTGGGAGTGGTAGCATTTTTTAATCATTGATGTAAAACGGCCTTCTATTTTTCTATGGATCTGTAAACAAAACCAAAACATTAATACTAGCACAAATTAGAAAAAAACTATTGTCACGTTTTAGACTACCAGAATGAAGATCGGTGTACTTGAACTACTACATCGGTTTCGTTGTCGTTTTCAAGTTATCATCAAAATCAGAACAACAGTGCATGTAAGCCCTTAGCGTGGCACAATGAAACGAATTTAAAAATCAGCGCCGTAGCGCGCTAACGAGCGAATTGTATAGAGAACACTTTATACATAACGACCACGACATGTCGCTAAGCCATCGTCACTACTACACTTTTAAGAGTGTTTTCACATTTAAAACTACTTGAACTGCCACTTGCTCAGTAGTTTTTTTACTGTAGTTAATAGAAAAAAGTTCGATATTTAAAATATAATTTCACCTGTATCCACATAAAAATGAGCGAAAAAGAATAAAAATTACATTTATGCAGAACCAAGAATAAGTAACTAACATGTGGTCGTGTCGTAAGGTATGAATACATACTTTTCTTTTAACCGTTTTCGAGCTAATGCTTTCATGCCAAACTTTTCAACGTAAAGCATGAATTATTATTATTAGATTTACGTTAACGATGAGTTGACTTTTATTTTTGTATTTATAATCTCTGTGGACTATGGAAGTTGCCATCTGCTTAGGCGAATTGCAAACAAGAAAAAATAAAATATAACTATAAATTACAACATAAATCGCTTGTAAAATACATTTTTATAGGTAATTCGAAAACTTTTAAAATTACCGTTGGAAGCTCGAATCATATCTACAATGTTAGTGAAAATCTCAAAAGAAAATAAGAAAAATAATACTAAAACTGGCAAAGATTCTCAAAAGGCCAAAGATGTCTTTGTTGCTGGAAAAATAAAGAGATAAAATCTTTTAAATTTGAAACTTAACACGAACAGAATGTAACAAGACAATGCCCGCTTCCTTTAGGACCAAAATTGCTTGTAGACGACACAATCTTGTGAAGGCAATTTGACGCAACTTTATCGCATTATGGTATGGGAAACTGACTCTTTGCATTTTATGAAAAGTCAGAATCTTCACAGTGTAATGGGAATCTTTTGCGGGCGCATTATTGCCCCGCCATATGTATAATATGAACTCTATCTAAACCATACTTTTTATTATAGATAAAATATTACACATTTTTGTTTACTACTCATACTCTGAGCTGTTTTAGTACAATAAAGACACTCCATTTTTTTAGATCACACCGGCAATATTAACACTACCACATCCTATATTCTATACCTGAGATGATCATGTCGTACATAAATTAAAAATCATTTTGAAAATGTTGTCCCTTCATTATATTATCGAAAACTTGTTCAAAATGATTGAGTAATTTAAAAAATTCAAATCTTTAATTTGAATTGCAGTGCAAATCGGAATCCAATCACGGATAGAAGGTAGCTGCGTCGACTAATCTGCGACCGGGTTTAATTACAGACGATCGAAGGGTTGGAAGTGCCTGGCAATCAAAGGGATGGCAGTCCTCACCCGGACGACTGTAATAAAAGACTTTTTTCAAACACCCTTAACGAAATACTGTATCATCAACTTCTACTTACTATAGGTATATTAAGTATATATTTTTATACAAAATTGTAAATAAATCATCGAATATTTGACAAAATTAATAGATTTCTGTAAAAATTAAGCCTGACCTGATTGCAATGTAGGAATTTCTCGCCAGGATCTAATATATGGCGTGTTAGGGTTGCGATTTTATGCATTAACGCATTAATTAGTGTGTTGGTAGGTAAGGTTGATTACGGCGGCCGACAATGTTTGCATCCAATAATTACAACCATTTTTTAATTAGTATTTTTCATGATTTCACTACAGAGCAGCATAGTTACATAATTTCTGCTTTACTTTGTAGACATAAGCCGTGTTCGATCAATACCGTTCAATAATTATAAAATCTACTTACAGATCTTAAGCATCGTATTCCAAATAAATACATAGGAACACAACACGAAGAAAAATGGTAGGTTATGTAAGTTAAATATGGGGCAGTTGAATGCCTTTATACATACTACACATTACCTCCTACGCGTGTGTTGTAATAATATTATTATAATAATAAAATAAAAACTAACGATGCGCGAATAATCTAGAAAGGAGAGTCCATAAATAATACGGAATTCCTGTAAATATCCCTATGACATGCGGAGCCGGAATAGCCATAAACATAACCACGAAAATCTAACCACTATGAGAATAAACCATTAAACAAAGCCCATAAAAAAGATATGGGAATAATTTATGATGCCTAATAAAGTTCATACGGCGGGCGTTCAGACAGATAGCATGCGAAAAATTATGTACATATTTTCTCCGCCTTAAGACAAAGACGACTCACTTCTAACAAATAAGATTCGCAATCGCTACAACAGAGATACGAAAATATTGTGATGGTTACTAGAGAATAGAAGAGAAAAGGTTAATGGTACAACAATTAATGGTTCAACCTCGGAAGCACCATGGCCACACCTATTTCTGCCTTATAATAACAGTGTTAAACGGTGCTTTGTTCTGGTTTGAACACTTTACGAGTCTCAAAAGTAGCAACGTATCTATATATGGCTAACCTCAGAAAGAGCTCTAAATCTATAAGATTTTAATTACAGATACCTATGGGTAACTGTGCCCATTTACCGTCAGGTGAACTTCATTCTCATTTATTACTTCTATTCCATTAAAAATGTAGAGATAGACAAAAATCATTTCAGTCGAAAATCAATCCTAGTATTGTTATGGAAGATTATATTTCCGAAGTAATGTATTTTATTAGTATTATATGATACTGAGTATTGTGATCAATATATTAAACGTAAATTGTAAATATAAACAGTGTATAGACGCTAAAAGCTAACGTTAGATGAAGCACAAGTTTAAAGCAAGTAGGTCGGAGCGTGTTGCCCCTCCATTACATTAGCCGCATACCTACTCTGTTATTCATCAGAATTTGAAATATTTCCAGTTTTTTATTTCCGACGTTATGCTACCAAACAATAAAACCGCAACAATATTTGAACAAAAACGGACATGAATTCCGACTTGTTTTGAGTTTGAAAACATTAATAATCCAAAGGTTTTGCAAAAATATCCCTAACGTATACAGATAGGTCTGAATACTCCTTTACACATTATTGTGTTATGTATCTTATGGTTATCGAAGCAAGCTAAGAGGAGTAGGAATATTTTACTAAGACAATAAAGTTTTCTCTTATATGTATCATAACTGTATTATGTCGAATGGTTTACAGGCAGTCTTCGATTACGTATGAACGTATGATGATGATATAATACTGTTAACGTACAATTTAAAAACGACTACTTACTAACATTATACAGATAACACTTTTGTTTGCATAGAATTTGTTTTATAAAAACGTCGTATAAGCCGTTCAATTAAGGATAAATTTAATACATTAGCAAAGTCATTGAATATGTACTTTAAATATATACCTTTTAAGGAAGTTTTGTTAAATGTTAATAAATGTTGCAAAAAAAGGCTAAAACATTGAAACTGATTTTACTTTTGTAGCTATAAATGCAAATAGCTTTCATTCTTTTCCGATCTTGCAGTTCAAACCGTGCTATCTAGCGTATGATTTTTCATTTTTTACACAGATTCTTCACATATTTCCTGGCTAAACGCATCCTGTAACTTCGTGTAAAATATATCATCAACTCGTAATTGTCTTAATGTTGAATATAGGTTTCCTCGGAGGACGACAGGGATCAAGACAATTTTACGAAATTTGTAACAAAAGTCAGGCATACTTAGGTATACGTATGTCATTGAAATAATCATCATTGTACCCCCTACCTGCAATACATTTGAACGGCATTAGTAAAATAAATTGCAATTTTGGCAATATAAATGGTCCAATTTCCAAACTCCAACACTCGAAATATAAAAATAATATTTAACTAAAAGATCATAGTTACTCCGTAGTTTAATTAACTTTTTCTGTAAGACGCAACCATTACTCTGTTTTGCCGGTTTTGCGTCGTCTCTATGGAATAGCTCTTGCCTTTGTCCTTCGACGATCTATTCGCACTAACAGCTCCGCGGAGCCGGGAATTTAACTCAAGAGCCGCCACAATAGATATTCCCAAGCAAATCTCGAGAATAAAACTCCTGGCGTCGTAAAAAGGGTAGAGTAACGTCATTGTCCTACCGCTGGAGTAAAACATTTCTGCTTGGAATACTTCGGTGACTACTGTGTCTGCGGTTTTTATTCCGTTTGCAGGCTTCCGGGCGGAAGGCGCTTGTGCAAATCTAATACAATAGAGCATTTCCATTATATATCTCTGAATTTTACATTTATATCAAGTTTTTGTTACCTTTTGTCTATTGAAAAGAACACATACACATATTTCGATAGATGAGCATGCTACTAACAAACGGATAATATTAGAATAAATAAATTTGTGGACAAAGCAATTTGAAGCTCCTGCATCAATATAGGTTACTATGGTCTTTATCCTTAACTACACTTTCAGTGTTTCATATGCGTACACCGTTTCATCGGCTTCGCATGTTTGAGAAATAGCTTTACTTCAGTAGTGCGCACCAACAACTCCCCGCTGCTTGTTACTCAGCTCAACAGTAGTAATAATAGATACTCTTTTGAATACGAGTTTCGAAAAAAAATCCTTTTATCGAAAAGTCCCTAAAAATTTTACTATGCCTTAGCTTGCTAGATTAAGCTACATTATAAGCAGCAAGAAACAACGTAAATAAAATAATTAAATAGGGTAATTTGACCAGCTGATATAACTTGTTCTTTCTTTCTCTCTCTTATTATGAAATACCAAACCCAAAGCATTCACGCACGAAGTTGAACGCGCAAAAGAAAATCCATTGTGTGTAAATACAAACAATTTGCCAGGTTTTCAATGTTGCTGGCTCGCCAAGGTAAGTATTCATTGTTGTACTTATTACCTGTACGTGCTTGAAGTCTGTAGATATTCCCAGATGCGACATCATTAGACATTTGTAATACATGTCATAATTTATTAAACATACTTAGGAGTTTCAGAGAAATTGTTAAGGACAACATTTTGCAAGTAAAAATGTTTAACTTTACATAAACTCATCGCCTACTTTTTGAAAAACTATCCTGCTTACAAAGTTTGGAGTTGAAGTTACTTCTACTTTACTACTACTACTACTACTTCTACTTCTACTTCTTGGTAGAGCCGCATAAACGTAAGATATTTTTATAATTTAAGAAAAGTAGCAAAGAAACATGCATCCCACCTGATGTGAAGCGGCCACTGCCGCCCATGGAGATTTGTAATGAACTCTAAGATAAAACAAGAATCTTAATGTAATAATCTCAAATAACTTATTTGCTACTTATGGCCTACCAAACTATGAACACTAAGTTGTACCTATTAAAAACCAAAGAATACAAAATCTTTGATAACAGCGTATTACAAAATATTCTCTAATTATCGTACTTTTAATGTTACAACTGAAGTGCCTTGTAGTTCAGATCAAGCTAGTAATTTTTGGAGACCGAATTATAGAAGTGGGGCAAACTCCAGCAACTCAACAAAGTGTAGAGTTGTAACACAAACGAAGAGCCTGCGAGCTGCCATACGCTGATTACTTAATCTACTTATACGTAACGTGTACAGTCTCACACGACAGAGCAAGACAGTGCAACGTTGGCACCGCAGGCTGCGTTTAGACAATTAAAATAATTCATGAGTGTAAACATAAACAAAATTGCAGCGTTATCCGCCTAAACGGTATTGTATCATTAACAGGGTTTTTTTATTTTCACTCATTTAACTTGTTTTAACGTGCACTGTAGTTTTAAAATCATTATGTTTCTCGTGCACACATAAAAGTAATGAATTGATTAGATTGATTAAAAATTGAAATCTGTATTTTAATATAGTGTACCTCCTACATTTCATTTATCTATATGACATACTCAATTTTTGCTTTACACAAAACTCGATTTTGTCCCTATAATTTAAATATAACGAATGTTACTTAAAAATTAAGTGAGTTATGCAATTTGCAATTTACATTAAATTGAATTGAATAAGCATTCAACTCTGTATCATGTCATTGCAACAGAAATTAAAGAAAACCAGTGCACTGTGTATACGTCTAAAAACATATGTTGGTTCAAAAAAGCTATAGCAAAGGCACAAGGTAGGAGCCGTGCACAAAATAAATATTAAATTCAATTCCGTGATGTATCCTTGTACCATAAAATCCATTTCATACCATGCTTATTCAATTTCTCCGTGTTCCGTCTCCGCATTTACATTGAAAAGATAAAGTAATGAAAAGTGGCGGCCGCATTATTTTCTATACTCCACATTTACAGCAACTGAATAAATTAAATAAGGCTGCTTGAATATGTTGCAATTCTCAATAAATTTGTGGAACTAAGACAGAACACATGTATCACAAGACAAGCACACAACACATTAATTACGTATATTATTCCGAATAAAAATAATAGTAATTAATGCTTCAATCATTTAGCAGTACAATAACGCACCTACTTACTGCAAAAAATGAATATTTTTTTATGGCATCACGCATTACTCCTTCCATTTTCTTTACAGAATGCACCAGTCCGTGAGTAGCTCCATAAAAGGACTGACTGAAAACCGACGCGGCGGTGCAACCCGCCTCGGCATTAAAGTTGTTTGTACTGAATTTATACTGTATATCTATATAGTATCGATTATTATTATGACTAAGTAAGTGGATATATAAATTATTAGTCCATACGATTACGCTAGCTAACTTGACTAATTATGTGTTTTAAAACGTTCAAAATTTATCTTTGTTATGTGTATGTTAATTTTAGCGATATTTTTTTTTCTTTGTTTCCAAACAAGCTTATTTTATGATTAAAAATAACGCAACCTCAGAATAATATGCCGTTAAACATAGAATCGTAAATGTTATAAGAATAATTTAAAATAATAAAAACCCAAGCCACCTAACCTACCTGTGTAGTTATGACGATAAATTAAAAAATCGTAGCAAAGCATTTAAAAGATTAAATTGTCAAACAAAATTAAAAACCTTCTTCGTAGTCTGCTATAACTTTCTCGACATTCTCTGTAAAATACCCGTATTGAATTTAATGTACATATGTAATTAACTTATTGATAGTAATAGTGATACTAGGACATGTAGATAATGTAAGTAAAGCTGTAAGGAAAAGCTACAAATCAAACAAAGCGCTGAACAGTTATCTAAAGTCACTCTCAAATATCTAAGCTCGATCAATACCTTTACACGACGTCTCTAATAGACTTACAAAAGCCGGTACATACCGCTAGCGACACTAAGCACCTCTTGGAGCCTGAAAATGAGACCCGTTTCTCAGCTAATTGCCACAGCTCTGTTTCGTCTTTGTTATACTTAGGTACTTAGTACGTTGCTTAATATGCAGGCTGCCTAATTCAACATGAGAGCGAACCGTTTGTATACAAACACATAACTCGTTTCTACCTTGAATAAATAATCACAACGAACGTATAATCCAACTGGCACGAATATAATAATAATATAATAAAATCCATATGTCGCAACGGTTTATTACACAGCAAGTTCCGGTTTTGTTCCCGGCCACGAAAGTGTCTAAATGATAAATTTAAATTTGTACTTTAGGTATTTGAATATTTATATTTGTGACATAGCGCTACTAGCAGCAAGTGGGGATCCTGCTGTTCTTCAATGTCGACTTTATCTCAACCTACACTTTTCTCGTAAGTCTAATGTATGTACACTTCGGTAATACTGAGGGCCTAATAGTACCCATCATCACCTTAATGAAGCATCAAGTGTCGCTCGCAGTGGCAGCGACCTATATAGCGAAGACTCGGCCGGCAATGTTTGCAGAGCTCTTCGCGCTAGCGGCCCATTTCACGGCTTACCTTGATCTAATTTCGTACCTTTCACTCTAGCCTACGTGTTTTGTGCACTTTTATCTCGCGTTTAAGGTTCTGTTAAAGAGTAATGATCCGATATTTTAGAAGTTTATTTGCAAACAAGCTCTGTACTTAGATTTTAATGTCAGCTCGAGACTTTGAGCTGAGGTATCATGGTATGTCTACAGCGACGTACCATGGATGTATCGCTACCAAGCGCTACATATAACTGCGATAAAATCGGTCGGTTGCTCCTATTCAATAAAATATAAATAAATTTAACATTCATAGCCCTAAACTTGCTATTGTTTTATCATGCAACACTTAACAATGAATACAAAGCCGTGGAACGATAAAATAATGTGCAGATGTTAAATTGCAAAATGTTTATAGAGGAAGATCGTAGAGAATTACATATGTCCCAATTGCCCCGAACAATGGACTACAAACTGCTAACATTTTTTGCAGCAAATATCGCGCTCACAATTCTAGTTTTCAATTATTCGGATGTTACAAAAAACAAATGACTGAACGAATGAATCGCGTGCCGTTATATAGTGAGCACTACGTCCGGCCACAGAACGAATGACGGCTAGAAATGACCGAACTATGAGTAGAAGTAGTTATACTAGTCACTAATATTTATTTTGGTAGAGTGGATTAGAATCTAATTAGAAGTGATTTGTTGTTTTTTTGTTAAATAGCAAACGCACCCACAATGCACATAATATGTTACAATATCTATTACCTACGTTTTTATATTTAAGGAGCCAGCTTGTAATAAGTAACTAATGAAGATGTTACAGATAAGGTACAAAAATGTAAAAGCATGCAGTGTAATCATATGGGAGCATTGTGACCGTGATGCTTCCGTAATAGAAATATTTATATTTAAAAATATAATTAGTGGCCTTATTAAAAGAAGTAGGAGGTTTTCAACTTACATGAGTCTATGACTTTGATGTCATTCATAATACACTCATGTGCTGCGGCAAAGCCCATTTTAAGCTTGGCCATGGAAATATTCGTATTTTATTTTGTTTTTGAAACGGCTCCCGCCGCGGGGCATTTTCAACGAAAAGTTTCCTGTAATGGGCAACACTCGCGTCGGTGTTGCCGTGTCGGCACACAAATTAAAATATGTTCCGTTCCGGCGTGCGCACGTGCGGATTGCCGACAGACTTTGTTTACTGAATCTTTTTTCCACAAAACCTCTACGCAGCTACTGCCTGTTTTTAAAAAGAATTATTGTGTAGCTATAATTTCCACGAAATTTTACTGAAACTAACTTTTTAAAACTATTTGTAGTACACTACCTGTTGTCCACAAAACGTCAAACTTCATTTGCAAAACAAAATTTATAAAAATATATGAACTTACGTGTCGTAAAGGGGACATAGGTACTTATCCGAGGCGACTTTCACATTTAACTTTAACATCTGTGACTTTTTTCTTTTATTTGATTTACAAACAAGCATGCAGTTCACCTGATTTTAAGTGGCAAATGCCGCCGATGGACATTTGTGATCCACCCCAGATAAGACTAGAATCCTACCAGAGGTCGACCACAGATGCGTTGCTACCCCTGAGGACTAAGTTGGAATGCCTCGGATGAGAATATCTCTCTTATCACACCCTTCAAACCAGAAAGCAATAGCGCTTGACGCTGCTGTTATTAGGCAGAAATAGGTGTTGCGGTGGTGCCGCCGGAATCGAACCACAATGTTGACTCCAAGTTTGCTCGTTTGCTACTTTTACTCGTACCATCAAAAATAATAATAATCCAATATCATTTCCAGGAGAATTGTTGACGATTTAATATCTACGCTATTTAATATTATCGCACTAAATAAATAAAAGCAGGTAAAGACAAATTCGTTGATTATTATTCAAATGAAGAAGTTTCTACTGCAATGTTACACTTCTTGTTGATAAATTTAATTTGTACTGCTCGTTCGACTTAAATAAGCCAAGGATCCGTCGCTGCTGGCCCCTATTGCGGTATGTAACTGCAGGTCGAGATTTCGTCAAGAGGCAAATCATATGTCAAACGGCAACGTCACACGCTAAACGTGTGCATAAAGTGCATCAAATGACAAGCAATCTTCTTAACCATCATCTTTTTCTGTCTAAATAAGGTATATGTATACATTTTAATAAATTTTACAAATTATTACCCCTACCTCTTATTTTGCCTCTAGGGCGTAAATATTGCTTTAATCAATATTCAGTATATAATTGTAAACACTCATTACCTACATTTTTTACTTTGATGTACATTTAACCAATTAAAGATATAGAAGTATTTTTACTATACATACGGAATCCTTCGTATGCTTTTCTGACTCGCATTTGACCTTTTGTTAACAGTTAAGTTTAAATTTGTTGATAAAACGTTTGCAGGCAGCCATGTTTGTGAAGTTATCTCTGATATAGTGAATAGTCACCCACCAGACTACACATCATATATTTTAATTTCTCACTTGATTAGCATAATTTAATAACGACAGGATACTTCGACCACTGAGCCGCAGAGGTCGCACCGCCGGGAACAAGGTAACTATTTTTTTTCCCCGACTAGAGGTTAGATATCTGATAATTTTTGAGCATATGTATGTACTCGTAGGTTTTATTCTTCGGAACGCCTTACAGTTGACGTGACGGATTTTAACGTATGTCGTGGGATTCGTTTAAATTGTGGGAGGGACACACATAGTTACTCGTAATTAAATTATCGAATATGCCACGCCAACGACTAATTTGACACACGGTTACCGATATACTGTAATCAGCTGTATAAACCAATAATAACGCTTTCACACTTTCTACATCATAGCCCCACTCCAGGATTTTTCCTGTGTCGTAGATGCCACAAACACACAAACACGAATATACGCAGACCCAGAACAAAAATCTAAATTCATCATTTAGATATTTGTCTGGCCGAGGATCGAACCCGATGCTCTCTGCATCTCAAACCAGTATAGTGAAAGGTCCGTCACGCGGGTCGTCCAATCAAATTAATACACAGATAGAGTAAGTTGAAGTTAATTAATTATACCACGAATTTCAAATAAAGCCATTGCCTTAGCTAACTTTATGATACCTAAAACTTAAATATAACTCTTATGGTTTATACGAGTAAATTTTGAAAACGGCTAACCCAATTCGGGTAGCTTCGTACAAAGGTAATAGTAGCAAAATTTACAGGAAATATATAGACTTTTTATTGTCACTATATTGACTCCTGCATAAAAAAGTGCGAAAGCAGCGAGCACGCGGACTGAAGCACAGCTAAGAAAATTGTAATTATTAAAACAAATTATTTGTAACATTATATTATCTATTATTCAATTTAGATTACACGACGATAAATGTAGATCGACAATTGAATGTAGGTACATATAGTATATAATAGTTTACGAACTGATTTCAACGTACATATTTGATATTTTAATAGAGTTAACCTAATAGGGCGTATAGCCTAGATTTAGATTAACACATTGTATTCCGTGAATAGAGTTCAGCCTTACAGGATAATGTTATATCAAAAACATCACCATTTAATATACCTAATGGGCGAAGGGCGAAACTTGCTGACTGTTGTTGAACTTTCCTAAACTAAAGACTATTTAGGAAAGTTCAAAGCACCTGTATCATAAATCAAATATGATTTGTACTCATGATAAATACTATAATGCATCTTATAATCGTTAAATTGCAATAAGACGCAATCATGCAGACATATTACGATAAAATGGTTCAACGTCGTTTCAAGGACCTGGTCTATTTTAACGTTCCTACTGTACATTTACCTCGGAATCGATTCCCAATAACCATTCTAACAAGTTACCTATTGTTCAATCGAATTTCCATTGTCTTCAGCAATAAGAGCCACGTGTAATATCCAATCAAGCGCTAGAACCCGGCCAAGACGGGCCACGAATTTCGGAACCACCAATTCTGGGCTAACGAGACGGTTACTCGTGCCGACGTATCGCAGGCTGAAATTGTGTTTACCGCACAGGATGACCACTCACTCAGAAACATGCCAAAACGTATGGTTTTACGAAATTTGAATGTAGTCAATTTACCAGAGAATAATTAATATGAATAGAGCACGTTAATTTTTTTTATATTGCGAAATACTCGTAAGTAATTACAATTGACTAAGTGACGACCTCGTTTAGACTATAAATTCTATAGTTCTCATCTGAAGGATCACCACTAGATGGAGAATTTGCAGTTTCATGTTGTAGTTGTTGTTTATTATTTTGTAATTAATTTTTAGGCCTTGATTATTGTCTGTTTTATTAAAAAAACTAATTTTAAACACGTCACGCCAAATGTAGAGCAATTAGCATCAAAGCTAGGTTTAGCAAAGGCCTCTGCACGTAAGGGTCCTCATCAAGTTTACCGCAAATGTGTAGGTTTGCGCGATCCGTGCCAAAACAACTGTGCCAACAGCTGACCTGGAATAATGCAGGGGAACCAGGCCACCAACCTATTATTTAAGAAAAAATATATAAGTAATAACATTTAAATTCTTAATTACTTTTGGTAATAAATTAAACTCTCTGTCAAAAGTTCAAATGCGTAAATGTTACTTATGCCTCTATAAGTGTCCAAGTATTTCTCTTATACAACAGAATAGTTGGCCAAATTCTCCATATACTTCTTATGAGTATGGATTCTGGATCACAAACAGACCACCGGCCTGATAAAATATACACAGCCACAAATGTCCCGATATCAATAATGCAGGAAATATCTTTCACAGAAATGATACTTAGCTTTGAAAATCTCTTGCTCGTGTTTGGCATTACGGTCCCTATTGCAAACGGATAAAGTGTAGTTTAAGCGAGCAGAATCGATTTTACAATTCGAAGAGACGGGAGGTCCCGAGGGCCATTTCCCACTCGCCTCGAAGGTAATACCGTCATAGAATATAAAGGAGGTAGAGGCGGCATTCCACGCAGTCCCTGCGTTTCAGCAATGCGCTCTGCAATAACGAGACATGTTGGAAATTGAAAAATTCTTGACTTACTGTGTCGCTTCTGGAACTTCTTTTGCTTTGCCGCTCGGCAGTACGCGGTACACGGAATTTTACGCTATATGTTACGTAACGGCAACGTTATTTGGAAGATTCAGACTTAACCGCAAACGGTGCTTTATCTTTCTCGCATTGACATTCAAAATAGAGCCATTGTAGGAAATTCTCTTAGCGACCGCTGGATGGATAAGGCAATATCAGAGTGCACAAAAGAGATTCCAGAAATTATACGACAGAACAACATTATCTACTTGTGTTGATAGTGTCTACTTCTATAATATTTAACAATAAGCAATTATAAAGAATAACGTTTGCATCGGGAACACTGTTAACGTAAACACACCTAATTGTGAGAATTAAAAGAAGGTATCAACTACCAACAAATACACATTTTTTAAACTGTGTCTGCAGTTCGTCGAGAAAGTTGTTTTTCTTAATTTTTCTTATGACATATTCATTCGAGCATCTAATGGGTTCTCACTTTTATAGCATATCTCCGTACGCAAAAATAACGAAGGCAACAAATCAAAGGACGACTCTCCACCCACGGAGACGAAGTCCATATTACCTTACGTTTTTTATCTCTAATGATATGATCCATAATTCGCCGACTCTCAGTATCTAAGTCACGGCCAATCGCGACCCTTTCAGTCACAATTTATAGTGACCGTTAGTAGTCCGGTGCTCGGAACCCATTCGGCATATTTTAACACCATTTATTCAGTTTCAATTTTGGGAACAATTCGCCATTTTGTTCCCGCTGTCGCTGATTTATGAAACTTTACTCGTTTGCTATTAATCTTCTGGGGCCATTCTATTATTTTTACTGCCAAAGCCACATGATTTTATTAAAACATATAAAAGTTCCGTTTGGTTAACATTTGGGAAAATTATTTTAACAGTTGAATAGATTTCGAGTATTATGCATGCACATTGCATATTTATCGTATCGATATTAACGATAAAATATATTATAAACGAAATTGCATGAAATGTTTTATTACATGTTTGAAAAAACATTATTGCAGATAAGCCAAAACTATATTATAACTCAATATTCAATCTTAAGTTAAGATTTTTTTAATAAAATTCTTTTGCACCTTTACAAATAATAGGTACATCAAGTGATTTCATCAACAAAAACTTAATAAGTTGATTAACATTTTGGTTTTTATATCCAATACTTACGTTTGTACAAAGTCTCGAGATCTAGAAATCGTACTGGGATATTTACTGATGAATCCTAGATCTTCATGTTGAAAGGGGTGCTTTTCCATCTCGCTTATACAAGGTTAATTATTCAATAGTGCGATATTATATCTTTCAAATTATATAGATATTATTATAATATTCTGTAATTATGGAACTTGTAACGTTATTACATATGTTATAGACGGACCCAATTGAAAAATGTCTCTTAATATACAGGGTACATAATAAAACGTATCTACTTACAATATTTCTGTATGAATGTTTTAATAATGATTTTAACTTAATAACGCTTTAATCGGATAAAATCGACTGCCTCATTCACAGCGCAAAGGCGCCACGTCGGCATTGTGTGCGCACTCGTAAATCAGGCTTCACTAATATATAAAGGACAGCGCCGAGATTGTATCTTTCTGTAACAAAGGGAAGCTGCGGACGTAGCGGCCGCACGAGCCCAATTTGCATGACTAATTAATGTAACTAGCGCATTAGATCCAAGCCTTTAGTTAACATGCGCCCTGCCCCATTTCCTCACATGTAAAATATTCAAAATGTCCGCTACACAAGCTGAAAGGTCGAAGTGCGTGCATACGTCAAGGAAATAATTACCTATTTATTACAAGATGTAAAAATAGCATTAATACGGATGAATCCATCTGCAGTTTAAAATTTAGATAAAACACATTTTATCCCACCAAGACGTTTAAAAATTTGTGGCAAAGTAATGAATCTCAATAAATTACATGAATTGCATTTGGCAATGAAAACATTCCGCAGGTGTGCAAATTACACAACCACAGCAAACAAAAACTACATTTATTAAACGATAAAGGAAAAACACAAATACTACAAAAGCCTCGTTATAAAGCCTATGCATCAATAGTGGGATTCCTAATGAAATTGAGATCGTCGAATTCCTTGTCGAAGAAGCAATGAGAAGGAGGAGCCTTGTGCGCGCCGAGCTTGTGGTGCTGGCGCAGCAGTAAGTACAGTAGCAGGTTGTACTCGGAAGTGGCGTTTTGGACCATCCGCAAAGTGGCTTCCAGTTGCTCTTGACGAGCATCCCACGCGCGCAAACGCTCCACGCTCTCGGTCAAGTAGTGATTCAACTGCAGAAAAATATTACTTTACCTCTTTGCACCTACTTCAAAACTGTTTATAGCTCACTTACTGAAACGTATATTACTGTGACCTTGCGGTAATTTATACATTTCACGTTAAACGGCAACTAAATTTATTATTATTCAACAAATATCACTTCCTGTTCAATTAAGTTAATTGCAACTTACTGACAACGTCCTGGACAGCGTCTTCCTGCCTAAATACTAAAGATTGTTATCATAGGTAATACAAGAACGATCTAAGTCATAATTACTACATTAGTCATTTAGGTCACAATACTGGATATAATTGGAAGTGAATCTATACATGGACCATAGCTGCAATATTTAAATGTACCTTCACTATCCTTCGCTCCATTAGTTTTCTCTGAATCCAATCGCAGAGATGAGTGATTATCGCCAATATAAGGAGAGAGATCGTAAGGAATAGGTCAAATGGTGGAAGGTGTTCTAGTGATATCCAGTGATAATAATCTATTGAAGTGGGAGTCACTCTATTGAGTTCGGGATCTGCTATCAAGACATCCTTTGGTTCCAAATACAGGTCTGGCACATAATACTGCACGGGTACAACTAGAAATACCACCAACGCCGTCGCCAACAGGCCGCTCGAGCACCCGCGTAACGGCATCTAGAGCCAGCACTACGAAATAATTCACATTGCTCTCCTCGCGATAGACCAGTAACACGCCTGTTATTATTCATATAAATACATAAATACGAATATTTATAAATGATTTATTATTATGATATTTTTCTGAAAACTATAAAAATGTCTACTTGACAATTCATATTTTTCTTGGAGCTAAAAGAAGGATTTTATGCATACTCAGACAGCGTATCCGAGCGCTGACAACTAGCAAGCTTTACAAACAGTGTTGCCAACTTAGTGATTTTACCACTATTACGGGTAGTTTCAACTTCTCTTTAGTGGCGGAATTTTACTTTTAGTGGCTAGTGGTTTTTTTCTAGCAGTTTATTAAAACTCAGTTGCAATTGCTGAAAGTACAATTCCTATGCCACTAACCGGCTTAATATACTTTATGTTTAGAAATAAATGTATTCTACTTATATTTTTAGGCATAGCCATTCAGAATAGCATCATCACTTTAGACTACCAGATACCGTTACGAAATTATTTTGAAATGCTCAATCCAGCGATGCCAACTTCGGAAGAGTATTTTTACATTTAGGGGGAAATACATTAATGAGTAAACATTTTGGGGAGTATTTATGAGATAAAACTTTAAACTCTGTCTTTAACTACACGACACTTTCAACATCAATCAATTGAAATTATAGATAATATTAAAAACCAATTGATTAATTTCATTACCTTTATAGAAGGTTTTGCACATGCATAAATTTTCAGAAGATAGCTGGAAGTTTCACTTTTTTATCATTTTATTGTTATCGTTATAAATTAAAGCAAGTAAGTAAGTAAATTATTCCAGCTCTTATTTATTGAATTAAAAAATTCAACTATTTACCAAAATATAAATAAAATGTCATAAAGAGAAAAATATTTGCAGCGTTATACCAATAAATGGGAAAAACATGACAAACTTAAAACAAAATTCAAAGTGATGTTGAATGTTTTCTTTGACTATCGCGGTGTTGTGCACTCGGAATTCTTGCCGAAAAGTTAAACGATAAATAGTAAATATTATTTGAGCTTTACGCGGCGTTTAAGATAGTAAATTCGACTAAAAAGGCCAGATTTGTGGAAAGAAAATTCTTGGATCTTGCACCATGATAATGCGCCTTCTAAAAAGGCCGTCATTGTTTATGAATTTTTGACCAAACACTCAACAAATACTCAACTAAACTAAACTCACATTACCACTTCGTGGCACCCGTTTTTAATCGGTAGAAGACATAAAGGAGAATTAGCGGCGAGAACTGAACTCAATTCCGGAAACAGCGATTAAAAAATGTTTTGATGATTGAATTATTCGTTGGCATAAGTGCATCGTTTCTAAAGGAGCATACTTTGAAGGTGATAAAATAAATTTGAATGAACAACAGTTTGTGTATTATTGGTCTTTTCCCGGTACTTTCTTGACAGAGTAGTATTTAAAAAATAAATATTCTTGACTTAACGACTAAGCGATGTGTCTTGTGAAGTTAAATATACTATAAGAATTTGTTTACTCTTTGGTAAGTGGATAATTTAATGTTAAGTATGAAGGACTATTTTTGTTAGTGGATTTCCTGTAGTTTTCGCGGCTGAATCTGATGGGAAAGCAAGTTTAACTGTTGGCAACACTGTTTACAAATACGAATGTCAAAACAAAACTTTTCATTATCAAACAAACGTCATCCTTAGTCAGGAAGTAATATACCAAAGATTGATATTATTTTATGTAAAGGTAATAATTACAATAGCAACAAATTAACTTGCTATTTAACAGTTGGTTTTATTATATTCTCTTATTAGTATATCCCCTTGTCACCATAAAGTTTATGTAACCTTTTTCGTCGTAACTCATTAAGAATTCAATGTCTCGCTTTACCTATTCAATTTCCTGTTTTTTCAGGGTCAACGTAGTGGATAGCGCAACAAAGAGAGCGCAATTGATGTGGTTCCTCCGCACGCAAATAAACCATGAAGAAAGTGGTGCTGTTCAAAAGTGTTTCGGAAGATTACGAAAAAGTGTTTAGTGAGCAAAACTATGAAGTAATATTTGTCGAACCATTACAGTTCGAGTTTATAAACCTACAGGAGCTCGGAGACAAACTACAGCGAGACGATTACGAAGGTCTAATATTGACGAGTCCGCGAGCTATCGAGGCGGTCTCCAAATGCTGGTCACCATCGAAGTTTGTCATATGGAACACGAAGAGAGTTTATACAGTAGGCGAGGCTAGCAGCCACAGAACTAAGCTTTTACTAGGCTTAGAAGCTCTCGGCGCAACAACTGGCAATGCAGATAACCTAGCCACATTGATTGCTAAGGAAAACTTAGACACATCAAAGTTTTTGTTCCCATGTGGAAACTTACGGTCCGAGACACTGCCTAATATGCTATCTGATAAAGGTTTGGCTGTGGATGCTATAACGGTGTATGAAACAAAAGAAAATGAGAATTTAAGAAAAAATTTAATGGAACTGAATAACTTAATGAATCCGTGTTGTATGGTGTTCTTTAGTCCATCTGGATGCGAATACATTTATCGGCAATTGCAGACATTTAATAATAAGCTCTCTACACTACCACACTTTGCCATTGGCAACTCCACTGCGCACAAAATTGAGAATCTCGGAGTCGAAATAGCTGGCATTGCAACAAAACCCAAAGCAGAGAGTATGTTGGAATCAGTGGAACAGTATTTTAGGACATTAAAACCTTGCAGTTAGCAGTACAAAATAAAGTTAGTAATGGTGTTGGTTTTGTGAATTATATTTTATTGATGTTAACAAAAAATATTCTAAAAATGTATAGTCATTTAATTATAAATTTAAAAATACAAATATGACTTTAACAAATTACTTAGTGTAAGAATATATCCATTATAACACATTACATTCATAACTTTTACAATCCATATTGACACTAAATTTCACAATTAAATCTTGATTTATTTTGTTTGTGTATCCATGCAATAGGGTCGAAATATCGGCAACTAAGAAATCAAAACTTTATATCGTGAGTACTCGTTACATAATAAAATGTATCAATTCCGCGATAATATTAGCCTAAAATCATAAATCTTGATTTGTACAAGACTCCAATTACACTACCATTTTAATGTTAGTAAAATTATATGATTGGGAAATGATGACTAATGTGGGCTAGCATAGCATGGCACTGATTCATTCCTGTCAGTGAACAAATTTAAAGTCATGAGTAGGCACAGGAGTTTTACAAATACACACACAACCCATTTCCAGATCGGCAGAAGCACTCTGTCCTTCTGGGATGTCATCGACGCAGGCAAGAGATCGGGTATATCTGAGATGTTATTCTTTCGTCCCCAAAATTTCGCCGATTCATTCCTAGCGAAGCAATAAAATTAAAAAACAAAAATTGAAGACAAATTTTTAAGAAATGGGTCGTCTCGTTTCGACGTCTCATCTATGGTCTCGATATTACTGTGGTCCATCGTTCAGACATCGACGTGACGTATTTCAAAATGTATCTCGTTCGAGAAAATCGCCATCCCCGTGATTGGTACACGGGAGGCGGCTCGGCGCTGCCCGTCGCGCGTCACGCGTCGTGCTCGGCGGGCGGCGGGCGCGGCGGCGCGCGCGCGGGCCGCGCCGCGTCC
>DWRA01000431.1:0-25123 GCA_018250295.1 Spathilepia clonius | reverse complement strand
TTCAACTCTGTAGTCTTAATAGTTTCCGAATAAAGTGGCTATGACATACGGACAGACGGACAGACAGACATGACGAATCTACGTATAAGAATTCCGATTTTTGCCATTTGGCTACGGAACCCTATAACATGTATGTCAGTAAGTACTATAAGGTGTCACTTTATGCGTTCGAAAACATTTCGAGCTATAAAAATATTACACTATTATCTTAGAATATGAACATAAAAACCCGTGGTTTCACTTGGTTTCACACTTTATATGCGTACACGTTGCTCTTATATTCGTCGATACTTATTTAGTTCTCTTGAGCTAATTACGTTTCCAGTACTATGTCCAATTAAAATTTTGTAGACTTCACAAACCATTGAGATTTTTTTAGTGAACTCTTGGGTAGGTAGGCTCCCTTCACCGCGGTAGCAAGTGATATTTAATTTCTAGTACACTCATTGTGCGATACCAATAATTTTATAATTTATCAATAATGCATCTGTCAAAGATACAAATCAATTTTCCAGTGTTGTGGACAACTGATGTTGTAATCACGCTAGGATTTCCAGCTTGTTACACCGTTAAAATTATATACTTTTTAAAAATAGACTAACCATAGGTGATCAGTCAAATGGAAGACGTTTCGGTGAAGTGCGCGGGTTGGCGCGGACGGGGGCCGAAAATTGAAAGCGCTTCGGAAATACTTCGAAATTTTTAGTTAAATTGAAGTGACTCGTTTCTATAAGCAGTCCATGTAAATAGATTTAAAATATAATGTTCATAGTGTTTTCAAAATAATACTATAACAAGTATTAAGGAATACAGATACTTTATGAAAATCAATTTTCATATTGCATCCTATAACAGGTCCAATATATTAAACATAATTTGTCTAACATGGTAAATCCATCAGAAGTTTGACTCCGGTAGTGCCACCACCACATCTACTTCAGCATTATAACAGTAGTGTTAAGAGGTACTTAGTACTGGCTTGAAGGGCATAAGCAAGGGAGAGGCACTTACAAGAGATGACGTCGCAACGCATTTATGGCTGCCCTCAGGCAGGATTCCAATTCTATTTAGTATTGATTGCCGATTAACGTGTACGGCAGCCAACACTTAACATCGAGTGCTCTTCAAGAAATATACATTAGCTACCTCAAAATAAATACCCATAGTAAATGTCATCCACTTATACAAGTAAATCGAAAGTCCGTAATAACTTAAGATGAAAATAGTGTTACGGTATCCCCTGTCTGTCGTAAGAGGCGACTAGAAGAGGGCTCCTAAGGAGGCAAAAAAAAAACAGGAGAGCACGAATCTTCCAATCATTAGCCCTGGGAAGAATAATTATATGCGTGGAATGAGAATAGCAGTCTCCTAAGTGGATCTCAGGAGGCTGCACAAGACTATCTTAAAAAAAGATGGTATTTAGATTGTCATGTCGAACCTAGGGAAAATAACACATATTATGAAGCTGGTATTTTGTTACGAAACTCATATTAAGCGCTAGTATTTTCTTGCATAGCGTGCAAAATAGGAAAACAGCTTGTAAATAAGAAAAGCGTTATGAAATATGCAATTTATAGCGTAAGGGTACTTTATGCCGTTACGAGCTCGTGCCCACAATACGGTTCCTCTGAGAAAGGACACTATAATGGCTATTAGAGCTAGTAAGGACTTACCATAAAAATAATTACACAAAAATATAGACATGAAAACGATAACCTAGGGGTTTGAAACTCGTCCTTTCAATGTGAAGTCTACGGTTCGAATCCCTCTGGTTTTATCACTTGCTTCAACGGACAATGAAAACATGAGGAAACTTACACCGCGAGAATTAAAAAAAGTTCTCATAAGTTTGTGAAGTATACCAGGAGCTCTGCTGTATACAGAGGTGTTTGCAAACGTTCATCACGTAAACTACATGCTCGCTTGTTTTCAATTGGATATATAAAAAATATTAGTACAGTTTGTCTAGCCACCCGCTAACGACGTTGTAAACAAATATCCAGCCACAACGCGGCAGCGGCGAATTAGCCGCAGATCTGATTACGATACGCGAATTTATGGAAATGGCCGCGCCGTGGCCAAATTTTAGTTTTGATAGCGCTATTTCCTTGTTTAGCAGAGGTATTACTCTAGTTTATGGTCAGCGATCTTCATTTGTTACTGCATTAAAGACGGTCAGGTTTTTTATTTATGTTTCCAAATGATTTTGTTTATATATTCACTTAATATAAATGTATTAAAATGTCAGTAACTTTATTTAAATATAAAACTTAGGCTATATTAATAATAATTGCGTAATCAGTAACAATTAAACATCGAACTAAAGGTATACAAGTATAATTATTTATAGATACTATAAGATTAATTTATTAAATGAGCGTGCAGTCCTCTTGATGATAAATAGTCGCTGCCACCAACGAACGTCTGCAATCAACTCCATACATAACAAGAGTTCAAATCTCATATGTGAGTCTGCCGGCATCCAACGTGTAATAAAATTAGACACAAAAGATAATACAATATATTATATTAAATGAGGGATTTTTCTAATTTGAAAACGATTCAAGAAATATGAAATAAACAATTATGTTATATATGCTCTATTTATTGTACGTAGTAAGATTCAGTTTTATACACCCAAAGCAATCAATTATAAAATAATTGTTCATATTTATAATTGTGCTTTAATAAATAACATAAATATACAAGATGCATACTTATTTTGGTATTTTATAAAATTGTGTTAAAAACGGTGTTTTTTTTACAGTTATCCCGTAGAAGGGTGGTAAGGTCAACAATCCGCAAGCTGGGCCGCGTGCCCGCCCTGCTCCCTCCTATCTCACTTGGTATTTATACCCGGAAGGGACGAATTTCACAAGGCGCATTCCACCAATAATTACAGAGTAAAACCTCGCGTTACTCCCAATTAAATATCGCGTCATGTTACAATACAATGATAATCGATTTGTAAGCACTAAATTAAAGTTAAAGTTTTAATTATGTTGCATATTTTTGGCAGAAATAACAGTGATAATAATTTATCATTAGAATTAGCTCCTCGAATATTCAATTATAAGTTAATTAAACAAACTAAATTTGATGACCTATGTGACTTTACGGTCACCATAATTCTTTAGCACGAAGAGTTCTAAATTTGATAGTTGCTGGCCGGAGCCAACCAGACTTCCAAATAATATTTATATTTCTGAGTCTGGTTTTTATTTTTGTCTTTGTGTCCATCGAACCCACGACACAATTAATTTGGAGCTATTGATACCTCAAAAGTAATATAAATAAAAAAAAGATTTCTAAATGATGCTTTGATTATAAACTGAAACATAATTTAAGCTTTATTTTTTCCGGAAAACTATTCGTAAAGTCATACTTTCTTCGAACTTTCCATTACGTGAAAAAATATCTCCTGCCCGCTATCGTACGGCGGCGGCCGTCCCGGGGCCGTCGTAAATCAGCGGCGCGTCGCGGAACCAATCCCATCCGATCGCGCCCTCACCTGCCGCCGCGCTCATCGACAATTCATACCTTAGCTCCACTACGCTTTGTAGTCGATTTTTAATGCCACTTATTCCAGTATTACGGGACTAATTTTTAAATACAATGATAAGATGATTGATCAATTCCGCCTTAGGAAATCTGTAACCAAACCTACATAATATGGGGGTTCTAACTGAACCCTGTCGGAGATACGTTGCCACTCGCGAAGGCAGCCGGGATCCACCTTTCCATAGAAATATAGATCGCATCGCGCTAAACTTAGGTGTCGATCATACTGGCTGTAAAACATGCGGCTTACGAGATATTTAGATTAGTACAGCTATTACAAGACAGAAACAAAGTGAAAGAGACGCGACGATGGCCTACAGATTTTTACGAGCCAATGTTGCCACAATGTTATTACCCAGTGACTAAGCCACATCCTATCACAAATCCACTTTATCACGTACAAAAACTTTAAAATTGATTATTTTTAGATCAATTATGTACACTTACAGGCCGTTTTCGAACCTGGCATTCGCATCCGTCGACCGCTCAAAGTTTAATTTAATTTTATTGGCACGTAACTAAAAATAAAGTACACATTGTAAATATTGTTACTTTCCTTTCGTGCGAATAACATCCCATCCCGTCCCGTAGCGTCCCGAGACACCCATATATCAGAGTGTGACCCGGAAGCAATCGCATCGGACCGCAACACACCTTCAGGCCATACGCTGATCGAGGATGTTTCGAACGCGATACTATGTCTTTGCTGATGGTTTTCTGAGGATAAGTGAGTATTGGTTCTCCTTACTGATGCTGATACCCTGATACTTTGTATATAATCTTCTTTTGAAAGTAATTTACGCCTACGTTTTCTTATTTGCTATTAACAATGAAAATGTTATAACGATTTATGACATTATAATTACCGAAATAAAATAAAACCCCTTATTAAAGAAAGCTTAAAATGTTTCTATTAAAATAAAAAATGAAGTATAAAATATTCCCCCCAATATTTACAACGGGCTGTTATCAGGTAATGCTTACGATAATGGCTCGTCGAACGTTTATAACGTTTAATGACGTCACAATCTCTGGATCAGCGCAGCGCGTGGAGGAAATGAACGTTAAACATGTTTAATCACGAATCAGGAGGTTTACTTTGTACGTCCGTTAACGAAGTTTCGGGTCCGTCCAAGTATTCTCCTTCCCAGTAGTCACATTTGATATTATAGTGCAATGAAACAGTCCGCTGCAAAAAACTGACGGTGGGAGCACTACAGTAAAACATGAAGATTTCTACCACTTGCTAAATTTAAAATGCAGCCGAAGTCCGTTAAAGTCGATAACAGTACGTCGCTAACGCCGAGGACGAAGTTGGAACCTCATTTAAGTAAGTTTACTTCCCCACACTGTTTAAACCAGAATACTGTAAGACCAATATAGATTGTCGATGGTATCGACAGCGTACAAAGCAGACAGTAAAGTTTTCACTCATTAAAATACTAGCCGATTATTATTTATGTATATGGCAAATCCATAGATAATCTTAAAAATGGCCAAAAATTAAATAATATGGATTTTGATCACAGGGTACTACGACCACTACAAGGCTTCTTGGCAAATTATATATCATTAAGTATTTATGTAAAAAAATGTCAGCACCGACTTTAATGTCGTATAATTGGTTATAACTTTTATGTTACGTACCTGCTTTACCATATACGAAACATTTTAGGTTATCCAACTCTCAACACGAGTTACAATTCAAATAGTTTCAAATTCAAGTTTCTTTTGACATTGATTTTAATTTTAATATATACTTAATTGAATGACCACAACTATGACAATAATATTGCACCTAAAATACTTACTTAAACTCTATTCTATTCATTCTATTTGTACGCCATTATGTGGCAAATGTGAGAAATTTAATATTATGTACTGACCAACTTTGTAACCACATTTCAGCACAAAAATATATTTTTATTATTATTATGTTATCACTATATCTGCCTCAAAACCCAGCATGACTAACTTCCGATCGTCAAATACAAATTTACGACGAGCTTCAGTTCCTGTGTGTCTACCCGCCACAGTGTTTGAATAGTGGCTTAAAAATAATAGGCCAGACACAAACCGCTCGTCTAAATGCTGTGAACAATAGCAGTCGCAAGCCATCTGCCGGCTGTAGACGTGTTCACATGAGCCATTTCAAACATTTTGGTTTTGCGGAAAAATAATAGAGAAGGAATATTGCACACTTCTCTATTGTGATGTCAATTCAAACGTCAGAATAGTTTTACAGACAATCCTGCGGTCGATTTCGCACTAGGGTAGACAAAATAATAATTTAAGCTTTGTTTAGTTTAACATCTTAATTCAAATACTGTTCACCGCCATGACTTAACAGAATGTTTTCTGTATAATGTCGCAAAATAACATATTTTCCTTTCTACCTTTGGATGTTATAGCAGATTAAGACATTAAATTCAGGTAATTGACCAGTCACCAACACGCACAGCCAAGCGTCGTAGATCCAGTATTATTCGATCGGTACCACCGTCACACCCATTTCTAGCGTGAAACCGTTCTGTGTTTCTCTGGAGTGAAGAGTGTGATGTAGCGTTACATATGACCTCTTTAGTACTCAGGAGTGGCAACTCATCTGTAATTGGTTTCTGATAGCCTATTCTATATGGTATGTCCATAGGCGACAGTAACCACTTTCCATCAGGCGGACTGCATGCTCGTTTGCTACTCCAATGATATAAAAAATGCGACTCCAAGATCCCTTTGCAAGATTGAATGGAATCCAGATGTTGATTACCAAAGCACTGGTATGACTCTTATGTAGATAGCACGAGCAATAATATCACTACGTGCATAGTAAATGCTATGTGTTTGTGTGTGTGTGTCAAGTGTATGACTGTCAGAACACGGAATCCTAGTGAAGTAATATCTACTGTGATATTACGCTAATTTGAGTTTCACTGAGGTTTATTTGCTCATTTGTTGCGAAATCAAATATACAAGCTCGCCATGATTAGCCATTGGTGTGGATATTAGTACCTACTATTATTTGGTTTGTATACATTCTCAATATTTGGTGTGATGAGGTAGGCCGCCACCAAAAGCTTCATATTTGAATAAATTCGTCGTCAATCTGCGGTTAGCGGTCCCAGGCAGCATCGTATCATTTTTGAAGTTATAATAATATTAGCAAATTACTTATCACTCACTTTAATCATAAAAGCCCTCTGACATATTTCTAAGACTGAAATAAATTATATTAAGTAATCTCATGTTATTATAATATTATACAGTTAATTAAAACTACCGATAATTAATTTATTCCCTTAATCACAACGGACAATATTGACGTTTTCTTTCGTTTCAGAATCTCTTACAAGCCAGCACTTATTAAATTTATTATCGCCCTAAAACTTGTAAGTCGACCAAGTTTTGAAATATACCACATTCTGTGTATTTACCCCCAAAGCAACAGTCACAATTAACTGAAGTACTAATACACTAATTAGCGACTGAGAAATGATTGCTCGGACTAATTAATGGGAGCGCGTGCGATGTCTCCACTGCTCGCTCGTACGCTTATTTTATAAACAATTTTATTGTACAGTTCAATCTTTGTATTAATATACTTGACATTCTATTATTTCGAAATCAATAATAAAATTATTTTGATAGGGCATTGGGTGAAGAGAGAGTTACCACCGCCACATCTATTTCTAGCGTGAAACAGTTCTTTCATTTCGGTGGAATAGTGTCTTTGCCGATTGACTTACCTGTAAAGAGATCATCTTGGTCCTCACGTGTGGCAATGTATTTGTATTTGGCTTTAGGACTTTAAGTAGACTCTCTGTTCTACGTGAAGATAGATACAATTAACCATGGGCCACCCTATACCATCAGAACTACATGATCGTTCACAGCAATCTTACAAAAAAAAATTAAATTGTATGCGTCATGTAAAATGTATTTTTATTATATGTTATCAGTGGCGGTGTGACTTATAATAGTAATTGTAGTGAAAAAAAATGTACCGTACATCGTCCAGTGCTAAATAATAACTGTGTCGTGGGTGCCATGGACACATGCAAGACGAACATCGAGACCCCGAACAGATATCTAAATTCATCATTTAAATATCTGCAAGACTGGAGATCGAACCCGGAACCCGTTATGGGTCAGACTGGTATGGCGACCGCTCTGCCACGCGAGTCGTTACATAAGCGGTATGTTGACGATAATGATGACGATGGTAAATGGTAAGAACATAATGGTTAACATTAGAAAGGGAATTCGTATATAATTATGAACCCGGCACCCTAATGCTAAACATATCACGATGCTCTCTACTCCTATAGCATAAAAAAACATAGTGGCGGTAATTTGCTTCTCTTATTATAGTCTAGCTCTAATTCTCATTTATTTGTTATAAATACCCGATACAAATTTACATTCGCTATAATCAATTTAAGGTTACAATAATGTATTGTGTTCGCGTATCATGAATGGAAGAATTATGTGTAAATATTCTACATATACCAGAGTTAACCTGTTGTAATAAGCGACCGATAAATGCAATTAAACAAAATGGCGATCCCATTATGCAATTAGCGTCGTTAATGTGCGATTGTAGGAGATAATTGCGCAGAGCCACGTGTTGGCTCAACGTGGATTTGGGCCAGTCGCGTGTGTCACTGGGAACTTTTGGTACCTAATTAATGTAATTTATACGTGCATAATACTCTAATGCTGTCGCATCCTCTCTGTCTCATTGTGTGGATGTGGTGGTGGGAATCAAAAGTGGATGAGTGGAGTCTTCTTACCATAATATTCATCTATGATTCACACGGCTACCACCAATGCATACAACTAAGTGCCTTTTCAAAAATAACCACAACCACGCCACTACAGCGAGGCATATTTCTATAAAAATAAAGGTATAGTTTTACTCACACTGACCACATTTTACCGCCCTAATCAACTATGGACGATACTGCCCACAATGCAACCACAACGCAACTTTTATATATTTTTTGTGAAATAGTAAACAAACATATAGCCCATTTGACGATAAGTGGTCACTGCCGTCCAAGGCATCTGTAACTAACCTACTACAGAACAGACGCTCTACCAAAAGACGACAAACACGTTGCCACTTCTGAGGACTCAGATGGTAGGCTCACGCTAATACATAAGTTATCAGGAATACACACCTATACAATCGCATCCATAAACTACTTCATGTTAGATATAGATGTGGCAGTAATACCTGCCCGGTCGAACTATACGCTTCTACCTTTCAAGTTAACCACCAAACCACTGGTGAAAACTTAGAACAGCAATATGTTTGTATTTCTATACTAGTGTAGACGTTAAAAGTGTGCATGATACTATTGAACAAGATTACTATGGATGTTGAATGAAGTTTGTTTATTTGTAGCTGTAATGATAATTAACATGCACGCTATTATTTACTTTGTGAAAATATTCTTGGCAGTTTGTGCGAATACATTTTTATATTTTCCACAAAATGTAAGTTTCGATATTTACGGCGAGAATTATTTTAATTAACTGAAAAGACTGTACTTTAACGCTTCGTGCTTTTATACGTAATATCTCCCAGTCGTAATAACCAATGTAAGAGGAGAGAGAGGATTAATACTCAAAGAGCAAATAATAAATAATTATTTTCGCCGATATTACACAGTATAACATTTTTAATATCTAATTGTTTTCTCAGTTATCGTGTGATTATTATTACGTTACCTAGTTTTACCTAGGTTTTATTGTTTTAAAGTTAGAGTAAAGGTTGAACCTCCGATAGATTATATAGACGTAGATAGGTAGCAATTACCACGTACTATCCGGTGGACTGATTTTTGCTTTGTCGCTTCAATTATATTAAAATTAACAAACGTAACTCTATCACTGATTTCTTTGCTATCTTTCTTACTTTGCTATTTGCTATCTATATCTTTGCTATTTCTATCAAAAATCTATCACGGATGGAAAGACAGGGGTAGCGTCGGCCAGTAATAGGTAATCGCAGTGTAATGAAGCCGCACTTGTACTTATAAAAAGATCAAGTGTTTACTTGTTACGGCTAAAGAAATAGAGCTTTGGGACGGAAAACAAGAACTTTGTAATAGGGCCCGTTTTTGCTATTCATCAACGAAACATATAAACTGAATCATTATATACCAGCGTAAAATAATCACGAGTCCCTTCATTCAAATTTATTTCTCCGAAACATAATATGAATACGAGTTGAGGGAGAAAGGAACAATTAAATGTCGCCAGAGAACAATAAATCGTGGGAGCGGCGGAAATCAAGCGCGGCTGAGACAACGCGCTGTTGTGTTCTGCTCCTCATCGCTTTAGTGTTCATGCTAGGACTGATTATGATTTAAGAATGCGATCTTTAGATGTTTGTTACATTTTAATTGTTTGTATTGAAGTTTTTACAAATTTCAAACAAATTAAAACATTTTATTTATTCATCTCATGTATGTTCGTCTGATATATTGTATTAATGTACCATTAGTGCAAGAACAAACCTACAAGGACGTCACTATTTTGATACTATTGAACATGAACTTATTAGTTTTTGTCTTTCAAACTAGGGTCTGGTCTGAGGTACAAATTGAGATAACGTAACATACATATATGTATGAAAATCTATGATGTTTTAAAACATTGACGAAATATATAACTTCGTAATACTCTTAACACCTATCACCACCTTAACACCCTCCTCCCAGATATAAGACACCTTTCCAGAAGGGAGAGAGCAAATGAGGTAATTATAACATTGTTAGAACAACCCGATCCTACTGTAACCATTAACTATGGACATCTGTAATGAACTTTATTAGTACCTAATTTGAGCCAAATTGTAGAGACCTTTAGGCTGATCACCGATTGACTACTATCGCGTAAGCGATAGTTGCGCGGATTAACGTAAACAGCTGCTACTCAGGAGTCCAATTTGTTGTTTGAGCAAAGAGCGGTAAAACTTTTTTTAGTCGAAAAATTCATCAACCGTCAATGGTTTACAAGTTTGTGTAGACTCATAAGCTACTAAATAGTTTCCGATCAACTTTTGTCAGACACGTTAGCCTCTACTCAATCGTTAAATTCATTAATTTTTCAGGCGATAGCAGGCAGTGGGCGGAAGCCTTAAACAATATTATAATCACATATGTACATAATATCCCTTATATAACGAAAATAATTTATTACGACATAACTATCCAACTTAACTAAGAAAATCCCTCTGCACAGGAGGATGAAAATAGAATGGTTCTTTAAATAAGATAAATGAGGGAGCGTTAAGTTCGCGCCTAGTTCCTCTTTTTTCGGAACTTTCAAGGACATTTTTTCTACAAAATGTCGACACAAATTTGACTTAGATAATGTGCTTAAGATAAGGATTTACTCAGAAGTAACAATACCGCTCTCTTTTAACTGACTTCCGTTGGTAATTGTGTGGTTTTAACAATATACGAATAGCAAATAAGTATGGACAACCAAACGATAATTTGTCATTATCACGGTCGCGGGGACTGCAGTCATCATTCCAATCTCTAAAGGCTAAGTTAGAATACCCCATAAAGATGTTTCTCCCTTAACATATCGTACAACCCAAACCATAACAGCACTTAATGCCGTTCTAAGGCAGATACAGGTTTGACAGTGGTGGCTGCGTAGTTGGATTCCAAGGTTCTGCCACTTTCTTCGTTTTACTAAACGACTATATAAAACAATGTAAACTCACAGCAAATTGCATTTAAATATAGAATGCTGTTTATTTGATTAATTATTAATTTACTAAGCTCTCTGTTTACGTAATAAAGCATAATTATCAACCGTTTTTAAGAGATGTCAAAGCCTTAATAGTATTTTTACTTTTACTGTTTTCACAAGTCAATCCTGTAATTTTAAAAAGGTATTGCGTTTAAGAAGTTAAGAACCGATTTGGAGAACTTTAGTTAAGTACTCGAGGACGAGGTAGGTAACACGACAAGTACTTTTTGTACAACAAATGGTCGTCCTAAGCTGACTGCGTAAGTTTCCAACTTGGGCTACGAGACCTCGAAGTTCGCTTATAGAGAAGGGATCGGAAATTATAGGTGAACTTATGCAATGGCGTCGGCGGAATCACCGCATCTCGGTTTACGATGGGTCCAGGGGAGGGGCGTTGTGGGGGGGGCGGGCTCGAGGCGCTAAGTCTCCAGTCACGTGACGATCAATTTAGAGTTACGACTGGAAATCGAGTGAACTAAAGCCATCGCGGTGGCACTTTTTACGAGCAGCTCGCTCGGCTTAGCTCTTCAGATAATTCATAGCCAGTTTACAGCGACGCTGCAGATTGGATGCTTAACGATTTTACTCGCTTTTAAATTTGTGTTTCGATCTCGAGAATGGCAATGTGTGAACTGACTATAAAACGTCTTTCCTTTCTATTTGTTAGAAGGTTCCGTGAGTACTCTTATTAGTCGCTATGGAGAGAGTGGGCAGCAAAACTAAAAGTGTATCAATACCTTGACTACTGTATACTAATAGAAATAAGTTCACTACTTAGTGCCTTACACCAGATCTTGACTATTAAACTCCTAGCACTCCCAATGCAGACACTTCAACCGTAAGGATATGAAACTCAAACTCAATAGTTGAGAACGTTCATTAGTTGATGCGTACTTCAATTAATGAAATAGTGTATAATTAACTCAATAAATGAATAAACTCAGACTAAGCGCAGACTCAGCCATGTCGTATTTATTTTATAAAATCATTGATGCACCTGAAACCGCGCTGCAACCAAAAGACTATCATGGAACTGATTAATGAATAAACAGTATTAACGATCTCGAATCGCTGACATCGTGACAGCAGCGCTGCAGCGGCGCCATAGAGCAGCTAAGTTGAAGACGACCTAACCATTACAAATGCCACTCATGAATGCTATCTACGATACAATTTCACTTAAATCTATTGTTTTTTATATACGGAGGAAGTAGCAAACGAGCATGTAGTCCTCCTGATGGTAAGTGGTCTCTGCCACCCGTGGATTCTGTTATCAACCCCTGATATGATTAGAGTACCTACCTAAGGTAGGCCACAGATACGAATCTCACCCTGCAGCACTTAGCACTGTTGTTATTAAGCAGAAATAGGTGTGGCGGTAGGGTCGCCGGAGTCGAACCATAAAAGGTTCTACTAAAGGTTTTAATACGTATCGTAGTTTATTATAGTATACTATTAATGTAACAGATAAAAAACAATAACAAATATAATATAAAAAAATAACATGTTAAATGTCCATCAGTGCGTATATTGAGAGCAAACTCACGGAACCGCGTATTGAGCGTCCCGCGCAGGACAATTCACGGCCAATTGACAAAAATTCACATTATGAATAATTGAAAGTGAGCACACGGCCCCGAAGCGTATGAATAATGGCCCTAAATCATGGTGTCGTACCCGAGTTAATTAAAAGTCGTTTAATAAAAACGGTAAATTTCAAGCGTATCGTTTTTTGCGATGCCGCGGCAGGCGCCGCTCCCCAATTATTGAGGAACACGTTCTACTTTAATAAAGCAATTTAGAAAAAGGGCCATTTGCATCCGAATGAGGGAAGGGTTGTAGAAATATCGGATTCGGTGTAACGAACGAAAAATGCAGGTCGGAGAAAGTTTGTAGCAAATTAGATGGCCGACAAACGGAGCCACTTTTAACTAAGTATCGACGGAAAGTTAGAACATTGTTTATCTGTATTGAAGTCGTTACTCCTGCGGGTAACGAACTCAAAGGATAAAGAACGTATTGCTGAACAAAATTGGACCAGCGTAATAAAGAAAAATCTGTTGATTTAAAACAAAAGTGCTTTGGATATTTACTTCCTTTGCTATTTTTTTTTAATTAACTAAAGCAACACACATGCACTACATTATGTGTGAGCGGTTAGTAAAATGATATGATGACTACAGATCATATACTACTGTAACACGGTTTTAAGTGTAAAATTGGAGAATTACAAGTATGCTATCAATATCGCTAGTAACAGATACACGTGAGGAAATATTATTTACTATCTTCTACGTGTTAACACTTCTAATAATATTAGTCAAATATACATTGAAATTAAATAAAGGTAGTAGAACTCTTTAGGCTTCTACTTCACTGGCAGCATCGCCACACCTATTTATATGTAATAATAGGAGTATTATGATGTACTTAGTCAAGGCGTTCCAGGTTAGTCTTCTGGTGTATCAACGCCTCTATAATCAGATGGACTGCAAGCTCGTTTGCTACTGCTATGTTATAAAAAATATGTACTTTGTCGTTTTATTACTAGTATAGTACGTTCTTCATCTTTAAGTCCAAAACGAATAGAAATTATAAACCTTTTCAATTTCGCTAGCTATTTCAAGTACCCATTAAACATTAAACTAAATTCAAGGTAACATTTTTGTGTAGGGAACTGCAATAAATCTCATGAGATTAAGACAGTAATTTCCATTAGAACAATAGTTGGTCGTGTTAACTCCGAGAACTCGAATGCCACTGGAACTTTTCCCAAAACACTAAAGCGATGAGGCGCAGAACACAGCAGCGGCGCGTTGTCTCAGCCGCGCTTGATTTCCGCCGCCCCACGATTTATTGTTCTCCGGCGCGTCATTTAAAACTTCCTTTCTCCTACTCGTTTCCATATTATCCTTAAGGAATAAATCAGAAAGGGATCCAGGGCTAATACACCTAACATTAGGTTTCGAAGTGTCGAAGTGTACTTAAGTATAAAAGGATATCACAATTTCAATCAATTTCAATAAAATATTTTAATTCACTATATTATAGTCAATACTTTTTATTACTTTTTATAGTTATAGGTTGGCGGTATAATATATATTTTCAATTACTAATTCAACGAGTGAGGACATTGGGCATAAAACAAAAACACTTACATTTTCAGAATCGACTCTGCAAAACGCCTTGCATTAAAGTATGAAATAATTTTACAAATAGTTTTCGAACTATTTTGTTGTAATTCTTGTTATAGTTGTAAATCTGTCTAAGGGTGTAGAAGTGTCGTACGTGTGCGTATTCTTTAGAGGCAAATCACAAGGGGTTCATTATGAGAAGTGGTCCACCGATGTTACAAGTCCTAAGTCCCACACTCCAGTACTCTAAAAAATATTTACTAAACTCCTTATTTTATGCAGCACTACTTAACATTCAAAAATACTTCGAATTGTGTACAACCGTTTCGCATGGAATATATAAATGTCGTAGGCATATGAACGTAACTCAAAATTATCGTAAACGGTTAATTTGTCTTTTTATATATTTTTGAGAGATGATACGATGACAGTATAATTTGACCAAAGAAGCCTCAAAGTTTATGTCTAGCGCGAAGGAGTTCTTACATTTCGATGGAAGGATACGGACGCTACCTGTCTTATATTATGAGGCGACCATCTTTGTCTTCAGGAAGCAAGGCATTTGCGAATCACGAGTGGAATCGGTTTCTAATAGGATCACTGTGGATTTGGATACAGATATCCATGGATGGCAGTAACAACTTACCATCACGTAGACAAGTTATTTTGCTACTTTAATCTTATAAAGAAACATACATCCGTTAGCAAACATCAACTAACACAAGTTACCCAGAAACTGGCGTCCAGACCGTATTCGCTCAGAGATAAATAATTTCGTGCGCACGTAACCGAACACATAAACATTTTATAGCATATTGGTAGCAATGGGAATATAAAATTAGGATTTTATGCACCCATTGGATCCTAAACCAACACTGAGGGCGGCGATAGAGGGCGCTGATTGCGCAACTATGGAGCACACGCCGTAACACTAGCCCTGGCCACTGCGACACGCATTACGCTAAATGTTATCGCGCACTTAGATGATATTATGCCACATATATTATGATAGTACGTGCTAAGTGTTTACGTAGTATGTTATAAGACGATAATATTCCATATATGCGTTATACAGAACTCGCTGCAAACGAAATTACCAATTTTAGTGGTAGTATGATCAAAAAATGAAAAATAAACTCTTTCATAAAAATGCACACACAGGCATAGAGTTGAGATGCATGTTATGTTATTTACAATTTAAAACACAGTCGTCTATGACGGACGGCTGTGAACAACCACATAGGTTGTATAGAACAAGAGTCCTAAATGTATTGCTTACAAATATAAGACGAATACACGTGTATGCATATACTGTATCATAACGGTCATATAATTAAAAATATTTAAATTTATATGCTGCTTCAGTATGCGTAAAATGGATGTATTTTGTTTTCGTGTTTGTGTGTCCGTCTATACACGGCATAGGAAATGTTAACGTTCGAATATGCAAAGCATTACAAATAATAATCCGATTTTAATATGATCAGAGCCCTTAATGATATGCACTTAAAACATAAAAGGAAACCACTTGAGACTTTTGCCTTTTGTCCTGCCACCCTCATCTACGTTGTTAAAAGCACCATTAATTGCGACAAGTAAAACAAAAAACGACTGTAAATGAGTTTCCTATATTGATTATTGCAGACACATCGCATCTTCTTTATGTCCAGGTCGTTAAGGTCGAAAATTGATGAAATCAATTGACATCGTCGCCTGCAACTTATGCAACGGATAATTGTTCTGACGGCGTGTCTGCATGAAAGTTGCGGAAGTGTCTGCCGCGTTAACGAGATATTACCACACAGCAGGCCAGCCGATGTAGTTAGAGATTCAAAGTCGAACAAAACATCACCTCAAATATTTATGAATCAGATTTTAAACACATAACTCTATTTTGCAAGACATTGCAATCGTGCGTCTCTACTTAAACTCTATATGCATATTTGAAGCAAATCTAAAATAATAGAAATAAAAAATCCTATCACGTGGTCGTTGGTTAGAGGGCTTAAACTCCCACTTTTGCCGCCCGACATTCGAAGCAACTTTTATTCGCTTTTTATGATAGTCAGACAATCCTGGACCAAAAATACAGGGACGCATCGGCAGCACCCATATAGAAACCTAATATGGAAAAATTTCAATAGATAAAACTGTAGCCTCTATGTTCAGTGACTATTGTCAAGCACACTACGAGTACAATCCGCACATTATCACCCGCAGCGCTGTTTGTCTGAGTTACACCGATCCCTGTACAAACACCGTTAAGTGGCTTACGCACCGCCCGGCGCGAGCTATGCGCGTACTGAGAGCATGCTCGTTTAACTACTTTTATCTCTTTATAGTCAAAATAGATGGTTTACTCTTAAAACTTACCCATTTCAATGTAAGACACTGAACTAGTTTTGATCGGTATTAATTATTATTATTGTTTAAATATTATCGTCAACCCATTAATATGCGACGACTGAGTACGAATCTCTCTCAGTACGAGAGAGCCTTAGGATCCACAAGACTATCCAAGTACGGTTGTACGGTATTGATAGACTACACAGCCTTGAGAACTTTTTTAAGGAGTCTCACGCGTGTAGATTTGTTTTCCTCACAATGTTTCCCTTCACTGTTTAAGCAAGTAATAATATATTTATAATACGTACAGAAGTTTGGGGAATCAGAGTTGCTTTCTGGCATTCAATATACTATCACTGCTTCGAATCGACTCTTATAAGTAATATGTCCACGATATCAAGCAACAAGAACGTAAATAAATAAATCTGGTCGTGTACGGTGTGTGCGCCCACACAGGCACGCAGCGCGCGGTGCGCGGCGCGATGTCGCCCGGGAGAGCCGTTCCACACAAAGCACCACATTAAACAACTCTCAAGAAGAAGCTATAAAACTGTTTAACATACTGTGACTCGTGATATCTTACGTTATACTTTTAATTTAATTTCCAGAGGTGGTTCCCATAGACCTCGTTGAGATTTGAATGCGCATCATTACGCCCATATCCGGCTTGTTGCAGCAGCTTGTTATAAAGTTTTCGTACCATATAACGTATACGATTAGTGGTCGACTACTTTTTTATTTTAAGTTTTATTCCAGATGACCATAAACTGCAACGGTTGGTCAAGAGTGATTGAAGCTGCTTCAAAGCAGCGCAGAAAATTACATGTATCTTGAAGCCATTTGTAACTCATTTAACTTCACGTATTTATAAGAACGCATCATATTTGTATATCAGCTTTACCACATCCATAAAACCAGAACTCCGAAACTTTAAAACGGTATTGTAAGGCAATTCCTAATGGAAATGCAGGAGAGCCTTATTGTGTACAAAATTAATTCGAACCACGTTTCATGCGTGCTTTCCAGATACAACAAATTCTCTAATCAGCCGCTTAATCCGGAGAACCACGTGGCATACGTAAGTTGAATAGCATCGCCTTCGACGCGGTAATTAAGTGTGGCGATAAATTCCTACGACACTGCACTCGCTATGACTAGGGAGCAATATTTGTATCGGCGGCGCTGCGCGGGTGACCTCGGACTGGCATAAGTATAGTTAATGTCAAATAATTATTTGCATTTAATATATCCATTACATTTTGGTGGTTAATCTCAACAATACGTGTCTCAGTCTCAGTGTATCTAATTTTACCATTACTATTTGGTCTGGTGGTGGTATATGGTTACAGTTCTTTTAAGTACCAAGTAAAAGTACATTATTCCACAAATAGAACCGATTATTCCGAAATGCACTGCATGCAAAATTCTTGGCATTTGCAATTTGATTCTAAGGGGAAATTATGCTCAACGATGTATTTTGGGCTGCCCAGCCCGCATTGTGGATGGAACGTTCTATTTATCTCCTCGGAGCTACGCGAGCCGACTTCTGTACTACATTCAATACTACAAAGTATAGAGACGTTTACGTCCGTTTATTGCATGTACTTTGTACGATGTTGATATTTATGTGTCTATCTTGAAAATGATGAAAGAGTGAAACAGTAATTCACTTCAAATTCAGTGCGGTATTTACTTCTGCTTTATACAAATTAACGCATAAGGTTAATCATCCCATACTATACCCACAACTTTATATTATTTTTAATTTTATTTGCGTAATATTTTGTCTTCATATATTTATTTTGAATTGCTATTTTATGTGGTTAATGATGGGTTTGATTAAATTGACTAATTTGATAGTAATAGCTATAATTTAGTTTTACTGTTTTATTTACTTACATTTATTTTACCATTCTATCGATTAATAATAAGCATTAGAAAACATTACTGTAAAAATATAGTCGCTGAAGCTCCGGTAAAGCGTTCTCTGTACGCTGGCAATTCCCGAGAGGTTAACGATTGCCTAATCAGTCTGACTGCAAATAATTCTAAAACAAAGCTATCTAACCGTTTTCTAAGCCACAACTACCGCCCTTTTAGGTACTGTTTCAGTACAGAGATTCTCACCGCACGTAATCAGCGAAATGTGGAGACAATTAAAATATTGTTCCAAATAGAACTTGTTCCCATTAATTATTGTGTTAAATACGGGTACATTGCATTATTGTGTAAATTCACATCCGTTACCTATTTCTGCCTAATAACAGCAGTGGTAAACTCTATGTTCTGGTTTAAAAAGTGCGATAAGGCAGACATACTTACTTGGGACGTTCAAACATAGTGTTTAAGCGGTCCTCAGGTACAAGTAAGATACTAACCCTACCTAGGGTTAATTTCAGATGTCTATGGGCGGCTATGTTCACTTACCATAAAGTGGATTACATACCCGTTTACTATTTATATATTATAGAAAACGTCTATGTATAATTTAAACAAATATGTTAATATTGACTTACGAACTAGAAATAGAACAAGGCAATATTAAGAAAACCTAAGGAGTATGGAGTTTCTTGCGCCGCTTCTTCTCCATAGCGAAACATTTTCCGAAGCGGTGGTAGCTTGTTGACGTTCAAAAAGAGTTCTGTATGAACCAACTTTGATTAAATGATTTTTGATTTTGATTTTGATTTTAAGAAGAAGAAAAAATAAGAACTTATTGTAATGTATAAACAGACTTTTAAGTTATCAAATAGTCTCAGTTCATCGGTAATTCGTGCCTGAGAGAAAGCAATTATCACTTTTGTTTAGTTTCATGGTAGCGATTGGTCTTTCGCTGCAGTCTGAGCGGCGTAGACAAATAGCGTGTTCTATCCACCACTCACCAGCCTTGCTTGAAATTTATTAGCGCACTTAATAGCCCTATCGACAAGATACTGAACATTCGTTCATGATGTAATTAGTTACCTAATTAAGATTATGCAGTTAATCGACATTATTCTATTTGTAATTTTAAAATTATATCATCACTAACTAATAAGTTTGTAAGCCAAAATGTAATCTTGGTTGAGATAAATACAAACTATGCGACATATGCACATATAACATCCCGTTGCTATGTAACACGTGATTGGTCTTTAATCCAAGTGAGGGCGCTCCACAGGCAGACTGTGTGCTTAACAGTACAAGCAATCTCAAATAGAATTTATCGCTGTTCCTATGTATCCTATCGAATTGGATTGAATGGAACTTGGCGAGTTCCAGTTACATAAATTGTAAAGTCATGATACAATAGATTTACTTTTACAATGGCACAAAGCGTAATGGAACAAACAATGTATACATTACGTATTTATTTTTTGTAATAATGTGATTTTGATATTAGACCTTATTAAGAAAATTGTACCAAATTAAGTACACAACACATTAAAAAATTAAAACAAATTTGCAGTCATCTATAGGTTTCCTATTGTATTTAAGGTTATTTTGTATTTATTGGAATAGCATTATTATATTGCGCTTTCAATATAGTTTCAAGCAGCCTCTCTAAAACTAAGCATACCTCCTAAGTTGATAATATAAATAATTTAACAGCCCCTAGTAAATAAAATCAAATTCATAACGTGCGAATCACATGATAGTTGACTGTAGACAATAATCGCACTTGTACCGCTGGAAGCAGAGGTCGCGCAGCGTCGCTGAGACAAATAGCGCGCCCGAGCCGCAGCGCCGGCAACGTCGTCGGAATTTATCGCCGCACTTAATTACCGCGTCGACGGCGACGCGACGCGACGTATTCCGACGACGTTCCTCGGATTAAGTCGCTGATTAGAGAATTTGTTTTATCTCGGCAGCACGCGTGCTTCGTGTGTTGAATTAATTACGTACACAATAAGGCACGCATTATTGTTCGTGTCTTTTCGCAAAGTTGTTTATTAGCTCAGTGCTAATGCGGTATTTAAATGCGATTATGAGTGGTAAAAGTAACAGGTTTTAAAAATATTGTAGCTTTCAATATAGTTGAACTAGTTTGATGGAACTTTCTCGCTAACGTCGGCGATATCACTCGGAGTAAACAAAGAGATCAGCATAAATATTGGAAGATTCCTGAATATATACATCTGCTTCTTTGTTTTAAAAATATGAGTTAAGGTTTAAAACAAAATCATTCTCCACAATTATCATTTGGTGTAAACTAACGTCCGTAGTATTGAAACGCTCAAACCGTACATAAGAAAATGTAACAATTGTTATAAATACAATAAAGTTTAAGTAGCACACTGTGCAAGTTTTATACGTGAATACATAGTAGCGGTTACGGCACTCCCGGGCGATACAACTGCGTGTATTTGTCAGCAAACAGGCGCTGGATGCGGTCGTTTGTTACGCTCAACCCGTTTGCCTACATGTTACTCGATACCGTACCCTGTAGCTCCAAGTAGTTGCATACTTTAATGTGGAAGAGAGCCATACTTGATAGCAAATGTGATGAATTCATTGTAATGGTGCTTTCTACACTCTAGTACACTACTACACTAAGATTTATTATCTCATTGATAATACACATGCACACATAAGTACAGAAAACCTTCTGACCAGACCCAGAGCAAAATCCGAATTTGTCGTTTACAAGTTCTCCCAGCTTCAAGAGTAACACATCTTTCAACCTTCAGACAGAACTTTAATCGTATTTGCAGTTGACTACAGATATGTATGAGCGGTAGTGATCATTTACCAACAGATAGACTGCATGCTCGTTTGCACTTTTACACAAAAAATAACCATTATTCATTAGAGATTATACTGAAATAAAAAAAAGGTTAAGTACATTTACTTTCATACATAAATAATAGTTACTCTGCTTGTGTAAGTGTTGCAAAACTTTATTTGATTAGTTTAGACAAATGGCAAATCTCCAGTGAGTTATTAGCGTCATGTAAGGTCACGGCCGGGGCTCGCGATTAACGACGGTTTATACCAACTAATCCGAAGTGCTCTGAAATAATAACTGTCTGCCCGATTGTTACGGCTTAAGTTTCGCCTATGAGACAATAAAAGGTGGTAGATCCCTTTGCCGCATAACTTTATTAAAACTTACTCTTCATACTGACAATTATAGTTTTTAACATATTTTTATTTACGATTGATTTTATAGGTAGATGTCCATAAGATGCATAAATTCAATTTATATTTTTCTTTCTTTTATTTATCTAACATTTATGTACACATAGTAAACAAATCAAAATAACGTATACGAATTATTTCCCTAAAAAATAGCTTGCAGCAGGTCTGTTATTATGTACTGAATATAGAAAGTATAGAATGGTAATGATAAGTACAAATAGAAATAAATGGGAATAGAAATACATCTTCTCTCTCCCTTTGTTTAAAATTTCACTAATATCAACATGTTATTGTCCTACAAAACAATAACGTGAGTTTAATTGACAATATCAGTGCGGTGGTTACATTAAATATAATTATTACCTTGTGCCTATGAGGGTACTTAATTAAGATAATTACAACATTTTATCTAATTCTATTACTTTACTAGTACTACGGGATAAGCAGACTTTATATACTGTTAGAACATTATGCAGAACAGGCTGGTACAAAGGTAAGTACTGTAAGTGTAAATATCTCCAAATTGACACTTGGTCAGCGTGGCGGGCTATGGCCTACATCTCTCTCACTCTGAGAGGAGGCCCGTGCCCAGCAGTGGGACAGGAGTAGAAAGACGACGACACACGTACAAGTATCTTAAACTTTCGCCGTCGAAGTTTCGCCGTGACCACAATCCATGCAATTGGGTCAAACTATCGGCAATCAAAACATCTTATCATCTTATTATGAATACCCAAAATCTATCAATTCCGCGATAACATTAGTCTAAGATCGTATTGTAACTGTTAAAGGTAAACCGTGGAATTCGACCCACAGTCATCTGGGGTGGTAAACCGAAATTCATATGACTGGAATATATTAAGGAGCTCACGTTACATTACATTTCATATAACATTAATTATTCCACAACCATACTTGAGATGTAATCCCGCCGGCCATAAAGGAGCCGTTCTCGGTCGTGCGTCGTTCCGGCAATTTCGGCGGCATCCGATCATCCCGCATAATTCCCGGATACGTGTATGCATATTCTGCATATTAATACCAACACCATGAGGACTCCTTTATATAAATCCTACTTTATCTGAGTCCGTATAAACAGAATTGAAGGGTCCATGTGTGATTTCTATAAAAAAACTCGTTTATTATGATTACTTGTATGAGTATGGTACTTCTATAAAAACTTTTAAAATCCGTTTTATGCTTTAGTCTAACCGATTGTTTTTGGCGGGGCTTCTATGGTGTAGTTAATACATGTATTAAAAAGAATGGAATGCCAGCTTTTACTTAGTTTCTGCGCAGAAGGTAAAAAATATATACTGTGAGATACAGTGAGTTACAAGTAGTCTTTCTCATGTTATTTACCGTACACAAGAACGTTAATATTTATAGGTACCACCATTGAACACTCTCTCTCTCTCTCTCTCTCTCTCTCTCGTAAAAAGCAGAAGGACAATCTAAACTTTTTCCTTTGAATTTAGTTATCAATAATGTCGAGAATAATATACTATTAATATGAATATGATCCGCATTAGTGGCGGGCCGGTGTTGCTAAGCGGCAAGCAAACACTCCGGCCGATAACCGCTAATGTTTGGTCGCGGATTATGCTCTGCTCGGTGACAAAGGAATTTGTACTGAGTGCTTTGCAATATGCAGTAATGCCAAGTCGTGGCTAATATTTCATTATCTTTGAATATTTGCAACACCAGACCACAGTCCGCATTTTTCTTTAAATTCTCATAGTTCGATCACGGGACACCTTTTCTGCTTCTGAAAAACAGTTGCTGTAGTGTCACTTGAAGGCGCAGTGAGATGAATTTACTTACTTGAAATATTTCAGTTTTAGATAAGCAAACGAACTATTACAGTCATGTAGCTATATACATAACATTATAGACTTGATTTACGTGAGGGACAGTTCGGCCGCCGATGCACATTTGTCACGTCCGTTTGGCCGTCCCATTTAACATCGGGCGGACTGCACGAATGTTTTACTTTTACAAAAGCGAGAGAAACCCAGTCAAATTTTAATTCAATTCGATTTGAACAAACATATAGCGTAACCAGTCCAGTCATTGAGCGTGGCACCGACTTGAGCGTTTGAGAGTATTGAGAGCACGGGAGTGCGGCGCCGCTGGCCGCGCGCCAGCCTCGGGAAAAACCTGCGTTACCTATTTGATTTATGGACCGGCTCCTTGGCTTAAACACCCGATGCAGATTCCTCCTAGGGCTGTGCTTCTTCCACGTGTAATATATCCACCCACTAGTAAAGAACTAACAACTTTCGATATAAATATTCCTACCATCTCTGATGAAATAAAACTCCAGTATTAGAGATAAGCCAGTGATTAGATTTCGGTAACTTTGACATAGTTGTCGAAAGATGTAGATTTATGTATATTATTATTGTTTAAACATTATTTACTGTAATCCAAATTTTACTAGTAAACATTGATGAACATTGCGTGACTAACTACGGAAACAATATTAAACATTTATGAGTAAATTTGTAGTTCAGGTAGTTTTCATACAATTTAATTTATTACATCAATTTTTAAGAAATGTTTAGAATAATATTCTCGGAAGACAGCTCACAGTGTACCAGTTTTATATTCAACTTTGATACTTCTACCTCAAAATAATTATTTATATATATAAACAAACCTAGACTTGTTACTAAAATGCAAAACTTTATTTCCTAGCGGACTGTGGTCTGTAATACTTTTTCCTTTAAGCTGGAGTAAAATTAATCCTCAGTCCAACTTTCGACATAAATTACTGAGTTCCGAAGGAAACTTTTGTTAAACTAAAAATCTAATCAATAAGTCCATCGTTTGGTAACATGAATAAAAAGAAAATAATCTTCGAATAAAACGCTTCACTTTGTTCCTATTCAATATACACATAAGAGTGAAATACCTCGCCTGAGAACACTTTCAGTTCAATGTTTTACTTTGTATCTAATAGGTACAGAAATGTCTGTGTACTATTGGCAAGAACACGTTATTAAGATGTTTACTAGCCCTATTAGTAGGTCTAATATAAATTAGCCCTACTATATTATATACTCTAATTAAGAAATATTTGTATTTGTTTAAAACTTAGCTTCATATTTTCCCTATTGCACCCTCGGACAGAGCGTGTGTTCCTGTGTTCCCTGATGCAAATGACCTCGAAGCCTGTAAGCATT
>DWRA01000430.1:0-25147 GCA_018250295.1 Spathilepia clonius | reverse complement strand
GGAGCCCTCCAAGCGCGTCGCCCCTACGGGCTCTCCACGGGCGGGCACGATAGATGCGCCCGCCGCACCGGCTGGTGTACGGCGGCATGCGACCACACCGCCGTCCTTCCCAGGGTCGCACACTGGACGGTTCGAGATCCCACTCTTGCCGCCCGCAACCCCGGAGGTCCCCTTTTAGTCGCCTCTTACGACAGGCAGGGGATACCGTAGACCTATTCTCCTCCCGGAACTACAGGGACGAAGATATTGTACCTATGCTTAAATAATTACAAGTAGAATTTATTCTATTGTAAAATCCCAGAAACAGGGTTTAATGAGAATCCCCGCGCCCTCACCTCAGGTTTTTTAAAGTTATGTGTGTATTACAAATAAGTTTATCACTTGCTGTAACGGTGAAGGAAAACATCGAGAAGAAACCTACACTCTTAGGAGTCTTTTACGAAAAAAAGTCCTCAAAACGTGTAAAGTCTACTAATTAGCACTTGCTTAGCTCGGTGGACTATGGCCTAAACTTTCTGGCTCTGAGAGAAGAACCCGAGAAGTATGACAGTAATGGGTTGTCGACGATGCTTAAGTTATAGACTTGAAACGAATAAATTTACGTTAACTGTCTCTATTTATGTTAAACAGTTAGGTTATCTAATTGCTGTTATGTCACGACCATGTTTTAATTCGAACCATTAAAATTCTAAGAGGATTGATTGAAATTTGATTTATTTATTTCACGGTGTGCCGGCGCTAATTAGATTTAAATAAGTAAGGTTTAAATCGAATGGCCGTTTGTCCAACTCATTGGCAATGAGTGTTTTTATTGAGGAATATTAATTAGCGTTTAATTGATTTAATTACCTTGCAACGTCCAATGTTTGCATAAATTACGCTGATATTTACTTTAAAATATATAAATAGAACTTCTTTTCTACAATTATATATTTGTATAAAAACAGACGGTTTATTAAAATAATTGTAACTAAAGTTTTTGCTTAGTTTATTCAAATAATTGTTCTCGTTTACAAAACTTCTTCGGGATTGTTTAAAGATAAAGGTTGCCATTTGCATCTTTCAAAATAGGTTCAACCGTTCACAAGATAAGATAGAGAGTTTTCGATACTTTTTTTATTAATTAAGTAAGATTGTATATATTTAGTAACCAGTAGTACCAGTAAGGAAATCCATTCCGAGAAAAAAATCTGAACTGCTCAGGTATTATATATGTATATGCCGTTCAATATATGGCGTGTAGATAATTATTTAAACAGTAAAACCACTTTCCAATATTTCAATATAACATAAGAAGTCCATATACTAAGTAAATAACGCTTTCTTCAATGTTTAATAAATTTTATTTAAATAATTCTTCTGTTATAAGTTACGTCTGTTTAAAGTTTTAATTATGGACTAAGTTACACTAAACGTTTTTTTTTTCAAAGAAGTAACAAACGAGCATATAGTATCTGATGGTAATTGGTAACTGCCGCCCATGGACATGCCGTCAGATAAAATTAGAGACCTAGTTGAGGACTAAGTTGGAACGCCTCAGATAAGTATGTCTCCGTTATCACACCCGTTAAAACAAACACGGCCGCGCTTAACACTGTTGTTATTAGGCAGAAATATGTGTGGCAGTGGTGCCTCCGGAGACGAACTACAAAAGATTCTATCATCTTAAAAACATGAATTTGATTAAATTAGGTAATGTATATTTTTCCTATTGTTTTGGGCTGATGATTCTTGCCTTGCCATAATAAATGTTTTCTTTTCCTGCTACTCAGAACTTGTTTATCATAGAAATTTCGAAGACCAAAACAGTAGGCAAAGGCTAGTTTGGTCAAACATGTAATCCTATGTAAATATGTATCTGGCGTGCTCTTGTCAAGTCGTCATTAAAATTTGAATAATTCACTCGCAGTATGATGTAGGTACTACAAATATAAAAGCAGTAAATTTAAATTTTGCAAAGTGTATTTGGTCGTAAAATCGTAAAGATAGAAAGTGGAATTTTGTTTACGAAATTTTATTTTTTTGGTATGGTTGTTTATATTTTCAAAATTATTAGAAATTAAGGTAATTAATCAGTTATTAAGCTATAGTTTTATATGTTTCTATCTATTAAATACCCTATCAAACAGGTAAGAGTTTGGTTGTTTGCACGGTAGCCATGGTTTGGTAACTACATACTATATAAAGTCTTTATAAAAGTATACTTTTTAAATTTGGGTGAAACTAGTAAGAAAAAATGTTCATGCCACCTTTACCGTAAAACTACATTTCTGACCATGATTTTCTTCACCTTTGAGACTGTTAATTAATTTATTCAACTACAATAAAGAATTAAACAATTACTTATAAGTGACTGAATAAATATATTACCCAAAAAAAAGGCTGGAATTCAAACCTAGATCAGCAGTGCTCGGGGCTACAGTTCATGCCACTGGCTTGTCACGGTTTATAAGTATAAGTGGAATTATTCGCTGCTTCTTACCACAAAAACTGTAGTAACAAAAACCGTGTTAAAGGAACGATTAGCATTTAACAAGGTAGTTAAAGGGGCAGTCGTGACGCCCGCGTCACGGTCACGGCGCGTGCCTGCGACGCGAGGTGCCTGTATTATAGACTCTATTACTATTGTATTGTACAATGATAGAAAAGGATCGATATTTTTTTACTGTACAGAAGTAACATTCAGACTTCCTCATGCTAAGTGGGCTCTGTCACCCATGAACATTTATAATCAACCCCAGATAAAATTATTTACTAGTAAGGAGTAAGCTACTTTCGCTTTAAGAAAATGTTTTAGGGTTCCGCGTAAAAAAGAACATCAAATCTACCGCATGCGCTCCATTTTGTTAATACTATTGCTGGTATAAAATTTCTAAACGCGTACAAAATCGCGGGCCTCAACGAGTCGTATAATAAAGTTAAAGAACAAAGTTTAGAACATCTGAAGAGAGATATCCATAAAAGTTGTTAAAAATTTTTTTTTGATGGTTGTGAAAAATGTTAATTAATCATGTGATGTTATTCGGATAATTATTTTATTTTTATAATTATTACTTATATTCATGTCATACTGGCTGGTAAGATGACTTAACAGAAAAAGAAAAAAGAGTTGATGTTCGAATTTCACATTTTGGCGGGATTGTAAAAATATGTATTTGTTTTTTGGGCAAGATAAAAAATTGTTACCTTATTCAAGAATTGGATTTTAATTCAGCAGTAATTTAATCACTCTTATCTCAAATAATGTAATATGCATGACCCTACTCATAATTTACGGGTCACACTCAAATGAAGTCACAATCACGAATGAGCGGCGAGCGCTCGCAATATTACGATACCGTTATTATCATGCCGATCACATTATGTCATTATACTTTACGTGTATCATTGCTGATAGATTACAATTAAGATTTAGGTCATGATTAAGATCCTAAGCGAAAAGGTTAAATACATAGGGCTATAGAGCGAAAATTATCAAAATTTTAATTCAAGCTTACACCGCTTACACCGCTTCAAGCTGACATCATCATAAATTGATTGAAGGTTATCATATATTTTAGATCCAGTTACTACCACTTTTGCATATCATATCTAGTCTATTGCTATATATAACTGAATGCCTGCGTAAATTATCATCAAGTCTAGTAACTGCTTATGTGTTAACTGACTAGCTTTATTTATAATGAAATTATCATCATACATGTATCTGTATTCAACTACTATGCACATTTCTGGCATTATATTTCAATTAAGTTGATAAACTTAGTCGCTCTGCAAAGACTCCAACATAATAAGAAATATTCACTTCATAGACCATTCATAGACACGATGAAATGGCGGAGTTTTTTCAAAGTAAGTGTCATGCGGTAGCGTCTGTGAACAACAGAAAAATATACTTATAGGACGAACAGATAACCCCTTTCCTTTGTGAAGTTGATTAAAAACGGGAACAGTTGCGTATTCGGCTTGTTTTACACTGTACACACAAAGCCGAAGCTCGTATTTTCCAAGAGGACTAAAAAGTAACTCCTCAAAATTATGCTTATTCTAAATCTTGATATCGGTCCAATTCCAAGTCATTCTAAACGTACATAATTAAATAGCCAATTCTGTAAGTGCCTCATGCCGTCACAGGTCACGCACTCGGTCATAAAAGTGACACGCGCCAATAATAACATTACCGTTATTATGATTCATTATCATACCGTCACGGCCGGTCGCATAATGTTGTTATGCATTATGTCTACGGAGAAATAGTTATAATAAGATTTAAGTGGCAAATGAGCAAGGAGTTCACCTGATGGGAAGTGATACTGCCGTTCAAGATAGAACAGGTTCCACTTGAATTCCATCCCAGATATTGAGGACTAAGATAAGATAAGAGAAACGCAAGAAATCCTTAACGTAAGAAATAGGTGTAACGTTGGTATCATCCCAGTCAAACTATACTCTTTCTATCAATGTTTGATTTGTCATCAGCCCATTACTAACCTACTGCTGCAGAATCTCTCATAGTGAGAGAAGTTTAAGCCATAGTCCGCTTAACTGGTCAAATGCGAATTGGTTGACTTCACACACCTTTGTGAACTTATTGTAAGAACTTCGTAAGAGATACTGATATAAAGCATTCTTAATCATTCTTAATTTACACAAAATAAAAAATAATAGTTTTCAGCGAAATCAAATTACCTTATTTCATTCTTTTATGTTGTTTATTTCTCTCGGGTCCCAAAAATCCGTTTATTAAAACAATGCTGTCAAAATTGGGGTCTTTATTAGAATTACGGACCCGCATCTCGTTTCATCAGGGTAGCTTTAAAGCTCACGTTGGGGTGAGCATAGGGGAAATTTGTAAAGGGTGCCAAAAGGGTTATGAATGGCACATACCCCGTCATAGATTACTTTTAAGGTTTTTGAATTTAAAGGATTCATGAGTAGCCGATTTTCATGCATTTTTAATATTGAAGGGTCCTAATGATGGTGGTAATCGAATAGAAATTTTGTCGTTAAACTAACCTATTGTGAAATGATAAAGAGAATCAACTTTGTAAAAAAATTCGAAAGTACATTTTGTTTTTGTGAATCCACTAATGTTAGTCACGGGTGTCCACTCAGATCGGGAGTGGTTTAGGAAACCTACATGTCAACTAATTTGCAATTGACCAGCGCGGTGGACAGAAATTTATTTACGATGTTTTTATTCACTGTTTAAGCTAGTGATAATTTCTAATATGCACGTAACTTTGGAAAATCTACCTTGGGGTTCTGGAACTAGAACCTTGGATCACCCCGATTTGACAGGCCATGTTTCTAACCACTAGGCTATCACTGTTGCTTTGTTATGTTGTAACTTATTTCAACTTGATTTCTGAAAAAGGCAGATACTCACCTACTATCATCTAAAACATAAACAATGATTATTTAGAGATGAGTATCTGAAACGCTAATGGTGTCGTCCAGCAGATGGTCAGTGACGTCACTCCTCATCACCATAGCGAAGACAATGATCTCATAAATCAGTAGCGTAAAGCCTAATCAGCACTAACCTTATCGATCAATCATAGTGACAGAATCATGATAATCCTCTTGTAAGGTCAATTCGGCAGGATTTCTTAAAGCACCTTTAAAATTATCTTACAAATTTTTATATCTTTTCAAGAGTAAATCAACTGCTTCCAAGGAACCAGAGAACTCGACGTTTGACGAGATATAGGGCTATGTGTAGATGACAAATATTTATGTCATATGGAGAACCTTGTTTCATATTAACGATATTAATCCATCTCTTTCATTTAGTATTTGCTCAATTACCGCATGTTACTAAGTATGATCATAGTTTTTACGTCTTTGGTCATCGTCGTGTATATACGACGATGACCAAAGACGTAGAAATAAAAAGAGGCGTTGCAGCTCGCCTGACATCAGATCATTTCTCGCTAAATCCAATACTAAAGACAACAAAACTCTTACCTGGAGTTGGTCCTAACTAGAAGCCAGGATCACTGACAGTTACATTAATAACATGCTTTATATAAATAAATTTGTCTGCGTAGTTTTCAAGGCAACGTAGCCGCATCATATCTGCTATGAGGCAGGAGTTAGCGTAGTGGAACTTGTAGTCCAACTACATAACAAGTTGTGAAGCTACCTGTTGACTCAGATCCATTTCGGTGGGTGGCCCACTTAGCCCAGCAGATGGGCGGCATGACGCAATCAGTTCCGCTTTCCGGCGCGCGCCTAATTTATTTTTCACGCTGCGCACGCGCAGACGTGCTTACGGTATTGCACCATTGTAGGGATACAATTTGTTTCTAAATATAAGAATAAATATAGGTTTTTTTATATAATAGAGTAGCAAACGAGCATGCAGTCCACCTGATGGTAAGTCGCATCTACCGATCGTGGACATTTGATATCCATTCCAGATAAAACTTGAGTCCTACCTGAAGTCGACAGCAGATGCGTTATTACCTTTCAGGATTAAGTTGGAATGCCCCGGATAAGTATATTTCCCTTACACACCCTTCAAACCAGAAGACAACAGCACTTAATACTCCTGTTATTAGGCAGAAATAGGTGTGGCAGTGGTGCTTCCTTAGTCGAACTACAAAGGGTTCTACTACCTTCAAATACGTAAGTTTCGCTTCTTATATTTTTCTTATTTGATGAAAGTATCAAATGAACTTGTAGAACGTTGTGAGTGTCAACTGCCGCCCATGGACTTCTATAATCGAAGTGAAACCTGAGGTCTGTCATAGATGCGTTACTAGCCCTGAGGAGTAAGTTGAAATGACACGTACCTATTAGACTTGTGAGTTGTTTTTTGTCCGCAAATTGAAATATACATTCTCCTTTTTACTTATAAGTCGATGAATAATATTTATGCATTATAACATAATATTGCATAAAAAGTTCTGAGGAAAATCTGTAGAAAATTAGAATAACTTCAATATAACCAATTAATAAATAATAATGCTATCAAAATATCCAACGACGATGGTTGTTTCGGAAATTAGAAGTTTAATAAATTCAAAACCTTTACCATGTTAATATAGTAACTGACTGTATAATTTTAATAATATAATCCCTTTGATAAAAGTGAAATAAATTTTATTAGGATGAAATGTATAATTTTACAATACGTGTGCGACGAAACCATTCCTTATGAATTTATTCATATCTTTTGATGTGTTCTGTCTTGTGTTATTTTTTATATCTTTGCGTGATTTAACAGGCATGGCCACACTAAACATATTTATGGGTTCTCGGATTTAATGGGTGCGGCTTATGAGCCGAGGTGGTGCAGCGCGGGTGTTCCTGACAGGTGTGGCAGGGCGCCGCATTTAAAGTAATTCTGTGTGGAATAGTGCATTTAAACGGGAATATTTTGTAATTTTGTTTTCACGAACGTGTTTCTTCGGTTATTTAGTTTATCGACAATATTATCCATTATTATGTACATTAATAATCAGAGGAATTGTAACCTTAAATGGGAGAAAGAATTTCAGACTATTAACTTATCACTTCGTTAACTCTTATTATCTCTCAATTATTATTAGCTGATGTTAAAAATTGAATTTACATCATCCATAATAATAATCATTTATGTACGCTGATCCATTATATACAGATCTTTGCAATCTGTTGGATAATCAAGCAAAAACGGACATGAACATGACTTACGATAAAACATTAATAAAGGTGGTTATAAGTGACATTGGAAAATAAAAGGTGCAAGAGATGTCCCTTGCGGCACGCTAGACTTTGTTATTAGAGGCCATATGTTATGGCCGCCGTAATCCCCGTCTAGACGCGAGATATTACGATGATGTTACATTAGATAGCGGTGTAATCATACACTTGTACCTGTGACATGCGAATATTACAGGAACCCTTATCAACGCTGTAATTTGAACGTATCGTATGCCATAGTACATGCAGATAAATCTCAGTTTATTTATCAACTTACTGTTTTAGATGTCTATCACTGGAATATATTGCATGATTATTAATGTTATGTATCTTAAAATTCAATTATCCTACAGATATTGATGTATTAATCAGGTTGATATCAATTACCGTTTCTGCTTCATATTATTAGTGCTGACAATTATGTGTTCGTGAACGGTGAGCTAAGACGGATAACTGTTCTTAATTTATTAACTTCACTCTAAAGTGTATCAAATATTACATAACTTTCAGTTAGTTTCTTCAAATTAATACTGACGATTAGAAACAAGTTAAGTTAAAGTTGACTGCTTAAAAACCAATTGTAAAGTCCAATTGTAAATAAGCCTTGTAAAACAACAATTAAGGACTGTACATTTATATTCAGATATTTAAATTTTTTGCTGAGTGGTCTGATATATTTTGGTCTTAATATTAAATAAAAAATACAATATATTTACTATTATCTTACTATAATACTATTGTCTTCCTTGACATTTTTAGTGAGATGCCATTGACATACTCACTTTTATTTTTTGACATATTTATTATTATTGACATTTTATTTTAATTCATACAGTTTTAACAATATTGAAATTTAGTAATTAGAATTTGATTATAAAATATTATATGACCTAAAACAATATTTGTACGCCATTTATGGCAGTATAAGCGACCTTATTCTACAAATAAAGATTTTGTATTTGTATTTAATGCGTAGTAACGCACTGCAGCCATGCATACCCACATAAATCGTGTCCGTGCGACCGGTTGTGTTTTAGTGGTAACCGGTAACGGTTATCGCGCAAAACGCTTCAACTCCAGTTGATGGAGTGGCTCGTTCGGCCAGTTGTGTGTTCAAACAATAATCCCGCATCCGCAAACCAATGTGAGCAGCCATCGGAAACACTTACACTGCACTGATTGTACTCTGGTGCTCTTGACAGATCGTTTAGTTCGACCGGCTTCCTCCTGCCATTGTATATTATATCATAAAGCAGTGTATGTTATTCCTCAAAACCTGAAAATTCCAGAAAAATCCGTCTTGAACATTAGACCAGTTAGAAAAACAGAGAAAATTTTTTAAAATAGATTTTGAGCTTACATCTATCATCAAACAAATTCTAACCCAATTCTGGGGTCGAGTTTTCTCTTATATTGAGAAGGGTTTATTCACATTCCACCACGTTTGCCAAGTGAAAATTGGTAGACTTCACACACCTTCGAAAGCATTAAAAACTAAGGTATGTTGTTTTGTTTAAGCATAACACAAATCTATTTCAAAAATAATTCTCCTTTGAAAGTTCCAACTAAAGCGAAATATGGAAACCATTTCATACGTGCCAAAGAAAGTGTAATGAGTATGAAGTACGTGAATTAAACATAGTTCGCAATAAAACACTAGAAACCGCTAACGTTATTAGCATACGCGTCTAATTAGCCGTCCACGACCGATGGTAGCCGTCAGCGTCCCAGATGAGATATAACAAGCTTTTACTCTCTTGCGAACATCTCTACAAGTTATTAGCTTACAAATTTCTATATTCGTTTGTTGTTCTTTCTGAATGTTCTTATTTTTGTTTTTTTTTTAGGTGTCATCAAAAAGATAGTCTTTTCAGGTCAGCTCTGAAGGCCAAACCTCTTGAAAGTAAAACGCAAAGAATAGAATCTCTGATCTAGATGCCACTTGAAATTGGTCACAAACTTCAGGGTTACGCGTCAAAACTACAACAGAACGCTTTATGTAATATCTTATCATACCTTTTATGAAAGCCGAACAGGACTGCAGCTTTGCATATAACTATACAGACCCATATTTAATAAGCAAAAAAGGTTGACAATTTGCTGAAATTTTAACTCGTTGCAATTTATTTATCAAGGCGATCGAATCGCAAAACGAGCTCGTACGTGCCATTAATAAATGAAAAGTGAGTTCTTGTATCCCGATGGTGTATTAGTGTAATTACCGGCCGCCGGCGAGCGACATGTGTTGTAGCCGCGGCAAAACGACGTCATTACGGCAAACCTCGGTAAAACTTAGCCGTTGGAGGGAAAACGACGAACTAATGGCTAAATCTATAGATATGTGAACAATTGAAACCTCCGTACAAAAGTTACTACCTAAACGTTATAGTAACTAAACGTAAACGTAAAAAGTACGTAAATTGTACCTCCGGAAACATTTCCGTTTATTAGATTAAATGTTACGTAGACTATTTGAAGTTTTTCTTACTGATATTATTTATAGATAGATATATTTACTACATTTACGACAGTTAGTAATAACCGAGTTTAATCAATTTTTGCCTGCCATAAATTTGAACTTTGGTAGGGAAAAATTTAAAAATTAATCTCTGTTAATCTTGTCATCAGATGAACTGAATCTGGAGGAATAATTTTTTTGATACTCGTTCTTAGATTCATAAATAACAATGACATTTCTTTTCTCATCTTTAGCATCTCAATACATAACTGATATTTATGATTAACAATCATCACATAGTAATTGATTTCATAAACAAACTTAACCCGACCTATGCTCATAGCAATGACTCAATCAATTATATCCACATTACAATATTAGCGGTATCAAACAAAGCTTAGCAATCGAGTAGCGAATTGACCCATTTGGACGTAATCATAGCCTGGCATTAACGGCTTAGCAGACTAGCGACTTTTAAGCGATTCGGCGATTGCATTAATGTTGCATCGTGTTTTTTTTTGTTGGAGTACCAAACAAGTACGCAGTCCACCTAACGGTTAGTAGGAACTGCCGCCCATGAACATTTGTAAACCACCTCAGATATTATCACAGTGATGCCTCCGAAGTCAAACCACAAAGAGTTCTACCACCTTCTCGAGTTTCTCGTCGACGTTCAAAAGTAGCTGCCACGGGAGTAAAAACGTGTGCAGGTTGTAAAATTTTATCGGCACACCTAGGTTCCGAAAAGTAGCTAAATCGTCGATCGCTGGTGCTATAAATAGCTAGTCTGCTCCAACCCTAAGCGGGCGATGCTAAGCGGATTAGTAGCGTGACATTGATTCGATTGACTATTAATTAGTCCAATCACGAGGTTATTCATGTAGCAGAACACCTTGAGGAACTCGAGGACCCTACGATACAAACAAATTGTCAGTCTCCTACACTTTTATGCATACCTACGTTGCCCTCTGATTGTTTGGAACTTTTGTATGTCATTTTTATGTATTCATTGGTTCCCTACGATTTTATTTAAGAGACTGTGATGTTGTGATCATTCCCATCCATATATGAATTACGGACTTAATGTTAACGAAATCGTGGGCTGTAAGTAATATAAAATAGACAGTCGTAAGCCATAGTAACATAAAAGAGTGTTCAACCTGCCCTTTAAAAATTGGACAGCGGAAAAATCTTTGTCTTAATACGTGCCCAGGAGACATGTTAACGAAATATGTGAAATTTAGCTGCATCTTACTCAGGTGTGTGCCGGATTTTACAATGGTTGCGTTACTGTCGAAGTTTAACTTGTAAACTCGTGCTATGAAGCACTGCTTTACTACTATAATCAAAACACAGTAGCGCTTTACACTTTAAACTGTCTGAGTTCCGATTGTCTAACGTCACGATTCAGTTTTCATATCTCAGTGTTGTATCAATTGGTAATGGATAATAATAGCCGCTTAAATTATCGGTAAATTGGTCACTTATAAATCCTTGTCCATATCCTGGTCCACAAATGTGAACAATGTGTATTGTTGTTTTGTAACTGTACATTTTGTTGACGATAATATCTAAATATTTTACAGGCGATTAAGAATCACGATTATTACGTTGCTATCGTATCATTGTAATTGAAACCGAAAGTATTGTAACTAGCTACACCCGCGGTTTCACCCGCGTTTAAAACGGAATTTACTGAATCCAAAATTTGATAGCTTCAATAACAATTAGAACTAAATAGAGCGTGCAAGGCAAGACAATAGAGAACTCTTTTTTAGAGGTGGTCTACATACAGCAACGGATACATATGGATGGATGTTTGTAACGTACAAAATATAAGAAACCTTAAAATAAACATTAAAAAATAACTTCAACTAAGGAAGAGCTTATAGAAATTATTAACAGACTTTTTTAATTTAACTAAGAACGCTTTCGATTATGTAACTTTTCAGATAAAAACTGAATTAAAATCGATTTATTCGTTAAGACGATATATCAGACACACATTAAATTTATAACATCCACATTTTTGCGCCAGAAGTAAAATAGACTAAAAGATACACATTATAAAACAAACCAGTACAAAGTACCAATTTACATCTATAAGTAGATACAATGATTTATTTAAACGAGGACATTATCACCAATTAACTGTAAAGTAACAAATAATGTCTGTTAGTGGCAAGCGGAGTAGATTCTCATGTTAACGACAACACAAAACGAACAAGGCTTATACAGCACTTGTCGCTTCGGATATCAAAATAGAAAAGCGTGTTCAGCGTTCAGTTCGTCGCAAGATAATAAAATCATCTCATTTCCGTCGTAAAATACGCGTAAATACGTAGCTGCACGCATCCCGGCTTATCTTCGTCATCACCTCGCTATTAGCTATTCTCATTCTTAATATCTACACCATAAAGAACAAAGAATCCGCCGTCGTCTGTATCAGTGGTAATATAATTTAAGCCAATTAAAATGGCCACATTTTCTCTGGAAAGGCAGAAATGATTGTGGCTTATCTGCCCATCGTAGCCCACATTTATTATCTGCGCTCGGCCGAGCGTCCGCTATTTGAAATAAGCTCATTTCGCGAAATAGGAGGCGTTTGCATCTTCTGTTTTGTAAATAAACAATCTTTGTTTATAGCTCGGTTGATCTTATTTGTGGTCAACCCCTTACTGGCACACTTCTGGCTATGGATCTTCTCTCAGATGTTACAAGTCCGAAAACATAAATACGGCTTTAATCGTCGAATGTCGATACCCTTCCGGGTACATTCACGATATTATTTAATGATTACTCACGCGTTCAATATCTAATCGGTCATCGATATTCAATTTGAATGAACCTTTTCCTTAAATAAAAACAGCGATAGTCTAATGGTTTAGAATTTGGCCTCTCAAACTGTGGGTTCGAGGTTTGAATTCCAGACACCTATGATTTTTTGAAGAAGTTTCATTTGTTAAAACAGCGAAGGAAAACATTACCTACCTACCTGAGTGTTCTTTGAAAAAAGATTTCTCAAAGATGTGTGAAGTCTACCAAATCGCACTTAGCCAGCGCGGTGGACTACGGCCTAACCCTTCACACTCTGAAAGGACACCTGTGCCCAGCAGTGGGACAGTAATGGGTTGACGACGCGTAGTCCTCATCTCTTTGTGGAGCTAATAAGTACTTAATTAAATTATACCCATAAAAAGGATCAATGTGTGAAATTGAACGTCATCTGGATACTGACGACCACATTTAATAATTACGCACATTTAAAATGATATATTGCTTTTTTTTTAACAACAACAAGCATATGCCCACAGTATGTGTTCATTAAAGACAAGTGGCTACTTACTTATTGCGCGCATCTAGTCGTATTCAAATGAATAAAATTGAAGTCCCTGTTGTTATGTTAAAATAAGTGTGTTTTACTAAATGCTTATGAGTGTATACGGTACTTATAACAAACCCCTAATTATATATTTTTCATCAATTTGTTCTTCTGCTTGTTTCAGGTAATTTCATGAATTTTCATGGGACTTTCAAACGGGCAGATAATTGGTGTTATAAGGAGAAACTTAGCCTAAGTTAACTTGTATTTTACAAGATGTATTACGGTTAAATTGAGTCCCCAATTTGTTAAAATTGTTGAAGGTATAAAAAATCGGTTAAATGTATATAATTTTGTGGGGAAAACCGCGGGCAACAACAGAACTAGTTAAATCTAAAATAACTGTCAAGCCTCTATAAGCGAATGAATATTTGACGTTCCATTACGAGTTCTAATTCCTGAGAGCGTCTAGAGAAAATGCGCTTAAAAATATGAACCAAACACAAGTTATATTGTATCTATTGAAATATTCCAAGAATCATAATTGACGCAAAATAAGAAATATTTAATCGTTTTTATAGACATTGTTAAATTAGACCAGCTTTATGAGCGACAACAGGAATGTTATATATACCTAATCTGTGCACGTGTTCTACTAGTAAACAACTTGTACTGGACCTTGAAGCGTTGTAAACATTTTTAATTACAATTTGGAGTAGGGAGGCCGTCATTACGAATGGAATGAATATGTACCAACTTCCTCACATATTTTTTGATATGACATTATCATTGTACAATTTAGATTACGAAGATTCAAATGCTAACCTTCCAAAAAGTACTAAAATTATAGGAACTTAGTTTAACTTCAAAAATAATCATATATAACAACAGTGATAAGAACTGCTGTGTTCTGGTTTGAAAGGTGTCGTGAGGAAGATATATTTATCCCTGGCGTTCCACCTACATCCTCAGAGACGCATCTGTGACCGACCACGGATTCTAGGATGGGATTCCAATATAATCTAGAGTCGATTACAGATATCTATGGGCGACAGTTGCCACTTAACATCACGTGGACTGTAGAGCTCGTTTGCAGTTTCTATCATATAAAAAAAAACTTAAGTGTAAAGACTAAAATAAGGTGTAATAATTACGTGTTCTTACTATTACATAAAGTACCCCGATGTAATAAGACTATTATGTATAATATTGCAGGTGGAGACAAAGAAATTCAGGTGCAAATTTGTAAAACTTTCATTCAAGCACAGACATAAGAATGTAACTAAATTATCCAAAACATTTAACACTCCAAAGTTAAAAAATAAAGCGAGTTAAAAATACATTGGTGAAAATTACTTAAATTAAGTAATCGCTTACGAAACAAAGAAATGCTATAAAAAGTGTGACGACTTTATCTCAGATGTTGACTTAATAATACTGACTACAATAAAACAAAAAGAATACAATAAGAGCAGCGACGTGATGATAATTTGGAAACGATCCGATCTTTCCTAAGGCTCTCTCTGCACTGGGCTTGGAACACAACGGAAAATAACATAAAGCGATGGTGGTAAAAACCTTTGTGGTTCGACTCTATTTCTGCCTAATAACAGCAGTATTAAGCGCTGCTGTATTCTGGTTTGAAGGGTGTGGAAAGGGAGATAAACTTATGCGAGGAATTCCAACTTAGTCCTCAGTTTCTCCTGTCCTATTCAATCATATAAAAAAACTGAAGAGAATTATTTGAATATAAATGAAAATAATTAAATTTATAATAATATAGTGAAGGTTCTTAAGCACATTGCAAAATTGTTATGTGAATTGGATAAATGAAATTTAATAATCATAATCCAGTAACAAATTGTAAAATCGATTAAAACTTATTTACTCTAAAAGTATTGCCAAAATATCATTTTTTTATTTCCACTAAACTATGACTCGAATCAAGTTCTAAGTACTTACTCAATTCTGTTTATAGTTTAATGATGTTTAAACAATGATTACAGTCATCAATCACCAATTCCTCGACAATATGTCGCACACTGTGTTGGTCCACAAATCGCTTTGTGCGATCATACCCTTATTGTTTTCTGGATTGGGTAATTTCGTAAAATTGCCACATAATACCCGCGCACCGTGAAATGAAAAATCTTGATATTTGGCGAAATTGAAACTGAGTGAAAGTAATATTTTTTTTTGGTATCATTGTTTAACGCGTAAAATTTTTCTGTTTCCATTTCCTATTGGACTGTATCAATTTAATTGGGGGTTTCTATCGAACTTCGTAAAGGAACGTAAAGTTTACTTAGTTCTTTAGAACTTTCCTAATCCAAAGTTTGGAGAAGTAGAAGACAAAAAGTAAATAGTTTAGCCATTTAATTCATTGATTATGGGTCACTGAATAAATACAATTGTACGAAATTATGGAGCTGTTTGATGCTTATCACTGTCGATATGTCTTCTAGAAAACTCGGTTTGTCTGGTAACGTGTATTACAAAATCCAAATACACTTATAGCCACATATTGGGGCCAATAAATATCAAATAATCAATTAATGAATAAACAAATAACTCATAGATAATAGATACAAATATTATATACGGAAAAAATAACTCCTTTTAAATCAGATTAGTACCAAAGAATGAGTGAAAAGTGATGAAACGAATGAGACGTCAGAGAATGGGATCTAAATGTACAACCCGGTAATAATTACGACTGTGCATCCTGCCCGTATTGCCAATTCCCACGTATCGCTTCCTTCAATTACAGTTACCAGTGCCCGAGTAACGGTGGCATGTTGGTTGTCGTACCAGGGCAATAGGTAAATAAGGAGCTTCGTATGCAGAGCGGGCCGGCGACACCGTGATAGATCTCAAATTCTAAATTGGCACTGCGTCTTCAGAAATGCTGTAAAGGTCTCTAACACGTGTTCGTACTGTGTTGCGGTTTGAAGGGCGTATATACAGGCCATACTTACTTATTTATGAGATGTTACAATGTCTATTTAATCTTCTAATGATTTGCTGCTTAAATCTCTGTGAAGTTGTAGTACAATAACTGCACTAACATCTACGAGGAATTTATAGAAATGCTAATCGGCGTATAAGTTTGCAGACAATGATATTAATGGGTGATTACAGGCAACAACTATTGCTGTTTTATTACGTATTAAGTGGTGCCATGTTCTGGTTTGAAAGGTGTTGTAAGGTAATCTTACGTCTCCAGGGGCATTCTAACTTAGTTCTTAGGGCCTTAATGAGATGTTACAAAGGCTTCCGTTCTTTATTCTAAAATTTAATCTATTAGGATTAGCAGAATTTTGCTTTTACTCTTGCATTTCTTGTTATAATCGTATATTATTCCATTTTCAAGTCAACCCTATGTTAAAAAAATACATGTCCTCTAGGGTAGCGACGTATGTGTGACTGACCTCAGGTAGAGCTTTAATTATATCTGAGCCAGTGGCCGTCAGGTGAACTGCATGCTCATTTGTTACTTCTTTTTTGAGGCAATCGTCACATGTTATATAGTAATTGATTTCCAGTTACAATGAGTAGTTTTGCGTAACGCAACAGCCCGCGGCTACCAGGGCAGTAGGTAGCGGAGTTAGTATGCAGAGCGCGGGAGCATCATTTAGATCGATCTACCGCTTTCCTTCTCATGCCCGCCCGACCGCGACGCAAATTGTGCCGAAGCGTCTTTGCTAATTGCTTTACATAACTTTGAACGTATACATGTGCTTGTTATATGTGCATTATTTTAAATGAAAGGATATTTCCTAATTTATAATTTAAAATATTTAATTGCTTGCAAGCTTAATGACATTGAGATTCTTCATGGACTCCTCTCAGAGTGGGTTTTTGCCATAGTCCACAATCCTGACCAAATGGAAATTGGTCAACGTCATACACCTTTGAGTTTTTTAAGTCCTCTCAGATGTCTCACCGTTATTAATAGCAAGTGATGAGTTGAAAATCAAAAACCCTTCTTACCATTCTGGAAGTGGCGCGTGATCTAACAATACATTAAATAATTTAGCCGCTGTTGTACTTGTAAGCCTGAATGTAATCAAAAACACAATAGATGACACTTGCGTGTTTGTCAATTGGCAAACAGAGCATAAGTGTTTGATGGGCCATTTCCCTCGTTACAGGATACTTCAAACTAACTCAACATAGTCACCAACCCACTGGACACAACTTCCTCTCACGAAAAGTTCAGTCGTACTTAATTATTATACTTACGTGTACCCAATATTTTGAATCTAACCGAGCACAGTCGAATAGGCGCGAATATAATTATGTTCTTAACCTATTTGAGTGAATTCACTCGCTACGATGCTCGTCTGTTTCCCGCGATGTGTTCTTGCGCTGCGTTTACATACTCGTCATTACTTGCCGAGTTACTCGACGACTAGTTCGTGACTAACTGAATATTGCATTCAATAAATAAGAGCAAAATCTGTAAGCAAATTAACATTGATATTAAATTATTGAATTAAAAGTCCGCGTTCAAATAGAGCTTCATAATTCAAGTGATGTTTTTATTCGAACTTCTTTGGTAATTAATTAACGAAGCCACTGACCTTTTCAATATTCATTTTTATATGTAAATTGTGCTCATTAAAAATAACTTCCCGATCTACATAAAAAGTTTTTGACTACTAGATGGATGACTTTCTGTTTTAATAAGTTATAACTATTTGTTTTATTTGATAGTTGAACTTATAAAATACTGTACGTTGTTCGAACGCAAGCTTACTTTAACTAAAAATACGACACGGCAAGGGCCGGCAATGTTACGATAGCAAACTAAGTGGTCGTTAAGAGGGTTCAGCGTGTGGGCGTGGGCCGCTAGCCCACGGCTTCGCTTCGCAGAAATAGCAAAACGATGCGAACGGACGACAAAGGGATGTGGGAAACACACACTAAGTTATAACACTATCTCACAAGTGTGCAATCAACACATCGTATACAAATAAAAACATACATATAGCCGAACATAGTACTTCCTCATTTTCGAAGTTGGTGATAAAATATGTGTCCGTCAATTTCCAAAAGGGATAGACAGATAGACAAACTGTTTATGTAAACGCGGTTTTTACTTTGGCTCATGTGAGCTTTTAAAAGCTACTCGCTCGCAAGGAAAATTAATAATGGTTTACATACCTAATCGTTTTCTTTGATAGTTTATCCTGTTTTTATATTTATCGTATAGAAATTTAATGTACTATATACTAAAACGTGCCTTGTAAAATACGATCAGTATAAATAGTTCTTGGGAAAATGGCGGACGTATATACTACATACATACAAACATACATACATACATACATACATACATACATACATACAAACATAGGAGTCAAATACAGAACTTCCCTTTTTCAAATCGGTTAAAAATGCCCCAATCTTGTCGGAAATTGTTCCAGAAGATGGAGGACTTTATAATACCTAATAATATGAGCAAAATAAGCTTCTTATTACTTGGGTAGTGGGGTTGGGTGGTGGGATATTAGAGTAATGTATGCGGGCGGAGATATGAACATAAGCTCAAGATACATACTTATGAAGGTAAGTATATGAACTTAACGCTTACAATATGACAAGGCTCTCGTCAACAACTTTGGTGTTACAACTTCGTCCGCGCCTAATGAAGTACATTGTATAATACAATATAAAGTACATTGTATAATAATGAAGTAAAATTATATGGGTACTCGATAAGCATCTTAAAATTTTAATAAACAAAAGTAGTTTAAATAATTAAACAAATAAAGGATCTTCTGGCGATAGGGAGGTACTTTATTGACTTTATTGATTATTAAAAGTAATGATTACCAAAGATCTTTTAAATATAATATATTGAATTTGATTCTGATTACTGCAGCTTTTTGTATTATATATTATTGTATGTATATTATCATTGTGACGGTGTCTGTACGAATACAACATATAGATAATTGCCGAGCATAGACGCATAGATTCGAATTCGTATGTAAACCCGCTCTGGTGTATTTGCCCGTCATTGTTCGGTGATTTACTCGACATATTATTCGGCAGATTGTTTCTTCGCCTTTAAATGTTGCATAAAGAATTTAAATCCATCCATGCAAATGATTACAACAGTAATAAGTGCGCTCCACCAGGTTCATAGACGTATTTCTTCTTGAAATTCCAGTGATTAAAGAACAATTAAAATTAACGGCTTCAATGCAAAGTTTAATAAAACTCGGAATGCAATTACTGAAACTGTTGCTAGTCATGAGTGGCGTGCAATTATTTAATTTCGATACGCGCGGATACGCCGAATTTCTACCTATTTGTATGTAGTTTCGCGTATTCATTTTTTACATACAATCGTAATACGCTATTTGGAATGAAGACTCATAACGCAAAAGCAGATTAAAGGTCGTAAAAGGATTGTTTTGTAAATTGTAGTGACATAGATAATATACCTTACCTACAAAGTTATTCAACTATACAATAGTAAGAAACCGGACACGGCGAGGAAAAGTATCATATATGATTTAATACCAATTAGTAATAAATTTTTCGGAACTATACGTCAAAGGTCAATCCATATAATCGACCCCAGATAAGATTAGTCTACCCGAGATTGGCCACAGATACATTACTACCTCTGAGGACTAAGTTAAAAAATCTCAGACAGGTATATCTCCCGTACCGTATCCTTCAAACCAGAAGGCAACATCGTTTAACACTGCTGTTATTAGTCAGAAATATATGTGACAGTGGTACCACTTGTACAACTTGGACATTATTTAATCACTTACTTTGTTAAAAGCGAACCTGGCTGACCGAGTTTTCAGCGCGTTCGCCTTGTCAACTTGATGTAATGTAATAATCTAATGTTGTGACAGCTCATAGCGTACAGGTACCTCGGAATGGTGTTAATTAGTGTTGTGACACCTGCGTGATTAATTTGGAAAGTAAAACATTATAAGCGGTTCAATTGCTGTGGCATCATCGACACACCTTTCTGAACTGTAACAGAAAATACAAATGCTTTCTGTTATATTATATTCTAGTTTGAAGAATGTAGGAAAGTCGAAATACTACGCATTTTTTTATAAAATTGTACTCGTGAACGAGCACGCAGTTCACTTGATTGTAAGTGATCACTATACTTTATTGACATCCGCAACCTATTAAGAACAGGGGTTTTACCCGAAGCCGATCACAGACTCGTTACCACTCCTGGCGATTTAGATGGTCGCCTCGTATAAGTCAGCCGAAAAAGCCAAAAAGCAAGAACTTCGTTGTACTACAAATCGGTAGTACTACTACCTTTCAACGTAACAGTTGAAACGAAGCATTCTAACTTAATTCTCAAGAGTAGCAAGAGTTATTACTCTTGCTACTCTTGCAAATCGAAGGACTTCCTGAGGTTGACAACAAAGGCGTATTCGCCTTTGTTGTCAACCTCAGGAAGTCCTTCGATTCCATTTTATGCTGGATTCAGATGTTTATAAGTGACAGTGACTACTTACCATCAGTTGGACTGTGTGCTTGTTTACTAGTTTGATTGCATAATAAAAATATCGAGACCCATTTATTGTTTTTACGGTATTCGATCGCGAACAAAATGACGATTAAATCCTGAGTTATATCTACGGACACCGTACGTGTCAGACATGATGCCTGCCTGTCCAAATACTGAATTTGTCTGATACAATACGTTCAACGTTTGTAGATTAAAGTAGTCTGTAGTATAACTGTATAAGTAACCGGGCAGACCAGATGCATGCAAGCAGTATCGCAAGCAAGTAATGAAGTACCGTTTTCATAACCCACATCTAGCGGAATGGTACAGAAATAGAGTTTTCCCAACAACGCCCTTTGTACGCGAGTTAGCAGTGAGTTTATTGCGAGGAAGTGGGTTATAGTAACGCACTTAAACCCATAAACGCAACACACAGCGTTTCTCAATCTTTGACAGAGTTTAACAACATACACTTACAGCATATAGACTACTGCATCTGTTTAATCCGAATAGCTCTAGATTCAGTAATTTTACCAAATTTTAATATCTGTTATTAATTAGGAATAAACTGTTGCAATTACACAGAAAATTGTGACGTTGCTTAAGCAATTTTGCTTCTAATATAAAATATTAAATACATTATACACATAGGTGTATCAAAGTTTGAGCATCACTGCACTGCGCCATTGATTGAATGCACTCGATCCGTCAATGAACGTCGACCCGCGGAGCTTCCGCTGCGGCGCCCTCTGTGCCTGTTGCAAAGCAAAAGCTCTAGCGGAAACGGATTTTATTAATAACAAAGGAAGTTTTAATCTAATAGCAGTGTTACGCTCCATCTTACATAATAAACGACTAAAATATCTATTATTATAATTAAATACTATTTTATAGTCACGCAAAACTAAGATTCCCCGTGACGTAGGCGTTATGGACCTACGCAAAGATGTACATAAATAAATACTTTAGCACAACGCATTACTAATTGTAGACATATTTATGTCTGCTAATGTCTGGCTGAGGTTCCAAACCCTTTAAACAATAAACCAGTACAATTGATTTACGCGATTATTTAGCTATAAATAAGAAATGAAGTACAAAACGTACGTAATACATGAATTGCGTAGACATTATATAACTGAAACATTTTTATACGGTAGCATTAAAACTCGCTATCAGCGTTTAACTTAAGCCCGCTGCCCACTCCGCTCCATTGTACACAAAGCATATTTAAACAGGCACGTTGTATAAACATAATAAAACTTATTCTCTTCGTCCCAAAGTTCATTTCTCTGTATCAAAGCTGTTTGTTGAAGCTCTGTTTATGAATGCAATTTGTTTTGACACTGCAGCCAGAAACGGAAATTCTTTTTTTAGTTTTTTCGACTCCATGTAGTTCTGTGTTATTCGTATTAACACCGAAACGGACAGGTAGATCATTAGGTCGTTATATTGTTTGGGGTTGCTTTTGTTTTCATTTTGAACTTTTGAATACAAAAGTTACTTCGTACAAAAATTTTGATTCACGTTCAGTTTTTAACTGACTGCCTAAAAAAAGTTTGTCTATTTGTAGCGTATTTTTTTAAATTACATTTATTCAAAATCCTTTCCTGATGTAGGCGTAAAACATATAATATTTACAACAAATAGATATACAATAAAAAATATTTACAATATATACATAAGTATAAAAAGAAATACAAAAATATAAAAACAAAAATATTACTATAAAAAATCAAAAATCGTTGTCTTTGGGCAGGATTATTTAAATGTTAATTTAAATGTTCATGCTATTTAAATGACTTCTACAATTTTCTACATTTATTTTTTTAACATTTCAATAACTACCAATTAGTAAGCTGGTATATTCTATTTAACAGGTTACAAGTAAAGTGTAGTTATTTTAACCTAATTTTTATAAAGTTATCGTAACGTTGGTATGTTTATGTGATTTGGATGACAACACAATCATTTCGTATCTTGGAGAAGATCTGATGAAGACAGGTGGTGAATGGTGGAACTCTCCAGTGGTTGCTAGTAAATAGAGGTCTCATATGATTTTCACGAATCGAAGAGATTAGTGCGTAGAATACGCATGGATTTTTGATTATTGAACAACATATTTAGTTTTTTTTCTTTTCTCAAAATTCCCCTCGTTGTATTTAGTATTTATCGTCTCTGTATGTATATAATTAACTTTAATTATTTCTCATTTTATCTTTTTCTTGTTCTATATAAATTAAATTAGTTTAAATTATTATTTACCGTTGTTTTATTTTATTCTCCATAGCACGCTGTGTTTACATAAAGATAGATTCTTTGTGATAATTTTATCTACGCTTTTTAAACTGTTTTGTAGTGTAATAAAACATATTTTCTCTTCAACAATGGTTCATTTATCAGATACATATCCACCATATCCACATCTATCCACTAACAATTAATTCTCATTCCATGAACTTCGATTTTAACTGTTTATCACAATTTACTCCAACATTTTCACAGTACACACAAATTTATTATACATTATTTTTCACATTTTCGTGTCCATCTTTTTCGTCGACATTAGAATACCTTATTTTTCAAATTGATATTTTTTTTATTTCACGTCACATTGTATCAAGCCAGTTACTTTTCAATACGACGTTTTATTTTAAAATAGTTAAATAACTCGAAAATATTGTAGTAGATTGTTTTGTAAACCAAAAATATACATATTTTTATCACACCAACTGCTTAACAAACAAACTTATAGACTATTCTTTGTATATTTATAAGTACGTAAACCAATTATAGACGTGTACAATCTTCATATTAGGTGCATCATTTATTTGTATAGTACATAAAAACAGTACAACAAAAACATTATATTACCAAAAAAAATTCAATTATTGCACATAAATAAATAAACTCACACCGTATTCCCGTAACTAGAACACAACAGTCGACAACAGCCCACGCCTAACCCCAGCGTCCCGTCTTGAGGAGCGGCCGTAGTCACCGAGTGGCCGGCGCGCGCGCACCCGCACAACGACGCGCGATCCAAAAATACCCAAGCCCGGCCACCTAATCATCAACAACACACCATTTTCGTACTAATTCCATTAAAACGCACGTTCCATTAAAACCACTTTCCTACCAAGTTCCTCTCAACAAGTGAAGTGCCGTTTCCACTGATGCTGCGATGTCGCCGACCGCCATTGGCGCTGACTTGCCGCAGTGGTGCGGGAAGACCGAAAGCTGCCCGCAGGCGCTGCTAGGCTGGCTCTACCTCACCCACGACCAGAACGACCAAGTAAGGATTTATTCACCTATTTTGGGTCTAACTCGTGTGACTGACGCCTGTTCAAACGATACTGTGGCATAAAGCGTGGTTAGACTTGGGCTTCAAGTAGTCTTGAACTTTCTGAAGTCAAGGTTCGAGCTTCAGGCTTTTTAACTGTGTTCGGACTTTCAGTTAATAAGCAATGATCTTCATTTGCATTGACCACATCTGTCGTTAGTCAATTTTTATATCTGTATTATTAAATTTGTATCACTACTTTTTTGTTATACTTTTTTTTTAATAATAGAAATAGCTTAAAGCATGCAGTCCACCTGATGGTAAGGGCTACAGTTATGTATGTATCTGTAATCAAACTTTGTTGAGCCTGAGGTTAGACTCCGGCGGCGCCACCGCCACAGCAATTTCTGCCTCAAGACTCTAATCTTATCTAGGGTTGAGCATAGATGTGCACGTGTAGTGGCCACTTCATCAGTTGAACTGAACCAGTAAAATTTTAAAAAGTATGACAGATTTAAGCCGTTAAAACTATAAGACTAATAATTCGTTAGCAACATTTAAACCCACGGATAGTAAAGCTCGTCTGTACGAATTTCGTCCGTTTGTTTGTTACTGGTAACTAGCTAAATCCCGCGGTTACACTTGCGTTTGAAAAGGTGTCATGACATAAATATAAAGGTTTTATACCTTCAACTAATTTAACAAATCGGGCACGCTACAGATTTAAAGGTTTTTAATATTTTACGGAGAACCCTACATTATTTCTTTAATTATATATTTTCTTCTATGATGGAGTAGCAAATTGGCATGCAGTCCACCTGATGGTAAGTGGCAACTGCCGTATGGACATTTGTGATCCACCCCAGATAAGACCAGAATCCCAAC
>DWRA01000429.1:0-25153 GCA_018250295.1 Spathilepia clonius | reverse complement strand
TCCCACATAACCCCGTGCCGCTCCCACGGCACTGGGTACCTTTTGAAGGTTTCCCCCTCGTCAACAAAAAAAAAAAAAGGTATGGGTACACGTATAACTAAGAGTATAGTACTCTTAGTTACCCCGATGCGGATCGTTGGCGGAAGGTAAGAGCCCACCAATGAGTCCTATAATATATGTCTATAACAATACCTACTCGTTGCTTAATTCTCTTTTTTATTGACTGAGGACACCATGCTAAACCGTGAATTCAGAATTATGTATATATATGCAATAGAGCATTGCCCTATACAAAGATTGTGTTTATAACCTCTTTCTTCGGAGAAGGAAGTCGGTTAAAAATGTACAATTAGTACTATTTAATGAACACCAGATTTCCTTTATACGTAACTATATACTTTTTAAAATGTCTTAAGTACTTCTAAAAACATGAAGATTCAATATGGTTTTGTAAGTAAATTACTTCAAGGTGTATAATTTAATGTCTGTTGGCAAAAATTTTAACGTACACTACAATGTGGGTTTGGTCTTATGGAAGATATTGAAAATTCGTTTTTAAATAAATTTGTAAAAAGATGTTAAATAATAAAATAGTTTTTCCTTCTACTACGAGTATACTTGCCAGATATGTTGCCAAGATGAAGATTCCGGGCATTTTATAAAGGCTATATTAAATAACATTGCAGGGGTTCAAATAAATTTTTCCGAAGTCTTCAATGAAAAATTTCAGAGCTAAGTATTTGATTTATAAGCCTTAAGCAGTGGGGCGCGCCACTTCAAAATAGCTGGGCTCCGCGCGAGTTACTCTGAATAGGCATGCTAACTATCTATACAAAAACTTCAAAAGTAAAAACATTTGGGAAAAATATACATATGTATAAACATTTGGGAAAAATATACATGTGTATATTATTCCCAAATGTTTTTGTCACATACGTTTATTTTTTTTGGTATGTACTCGTATGTTGTGTGATGGAGTACATAGAGTGTGCTATGATGTTGCTTACCAGTGAATGTTTAAGTTCTGGTTTTCTATTTATTACGTACAATTAACTAATCAGATGTTACTTGATATAAAAAGTGTCTAGATTTCACAGACATTTTTAAAGTCGCTTTTAGACAGTCTTCAAAGCTCCTTTAAACTAGGATAAATCCGGAGAATTCCGAACGGATGGCAGCCTTACTCCGAAGACATTATTAAATTTCCTACCGTACGTTAGTGTGTGGTAATGGCACATTTCATTCTGCGCGACGCGACACGCTTTTATTGCTTATGTATATATAATAGACTACATATGTTCTATCATTCGTTCCACGTGACGAGCATGCACCACAATGTTTGGTCCAATGTACAATTAGTACATATTGTTCTTACGTCCGTCGTCCGAGTGACTCCTTAAAACATTGTACAGTGTGTAAATAGCAATTTTTTGCACAGTGGTTATGTCAACATCATAAAAATTAACGATAAAACGACAAAGACGATACAACTGACACATGCATAAAATGTTTGTATATAAAATTCGGAATCGTCACCGCATTTATTGTGTCGTGTCGTGTGGTGGAAAAACGGGTTAAGGATGTGGCGCGCGTCATAGTTCATACGTTAACGGTGGTATGTGATAGTGGTGTATAAAGTCTGCGTCGATTATTATAGATGATACCATTAAAGAACGTTCAATCTTGCTACTTGAAATAGTGCTGTTTTGTAATATTCAATTGATAGAAACAAAATTTTCAAATAAATACACAATTTCAAAAACAAAAATAAAATTTTAAATAAAACGCTATGCTTTAGCTTAACAAACCTACATATGTAAATGTGGTTAATTTTTCTTTGGTCAACTTCGGCGGCTCCACATCAATACTAATGTATTTCTAATAGCGTTAGAGGAAAGAGATAAATGAACATATTTTTAAAATCATAAAAAATAATTTGTTTGTATTTTAATTTCAACTCGCAACGAAATACACAAACGAATACAAAGTAAAGAAACTACATTTTTTTCACAATAAATAATTTTTAAATTGAGTAGATTCGTACAGAAGTCTTTATAAATTTAAAAAGATATTATTACCCCGTAGTGTTACTTACTGTTAGAATGCTTGATTGAGTAGATCACTTCTGTATTGACTTTTCTTCGTTGGTTTAATACGTACTATAAAGACCAAAATATGCACAGAACGCATCCGATAGAAAAGATGTGTCTTACGAGTATTAACACAATATACCGCTCATTTATACAGACATAGAACGTGTCAGATACGGGCCGTGGCAGACAAGACAATATCATTTTATACCATGCGTATACACAAGTCGTGCGTGTAAAAATATTGTACACAAAAATACGATTCTGCCTGATACGACACTTTTCACGTAGATATTCACGTTTTCAGTAGATATAATTAGGTCCATACTACTGGCCTCAGAGTCACAGTCGCAAGTAGCATTGCGACCGACATTTTGGCACTAAACAATTGCGATTATCGTTTACCGAAAATTGAAACACCGAACACGTAACGTCTTAAGTGACAAAGGAACAGACAAAACAATCGAGTGGGATTGTATACGATGGCAAAGTTTCGCCAACTTTGCCAATATCTGTGTTATTGCTTCTTACGCGCGGGAATTGCTTACCGGTCTTTGCTCCTGCGTTTTGTTTTACCGATTTATAATATTACGGTTCTAGAAATTGGAGCCATTGTAACTGGAGCTTAATACATAGTAAAATAAAGGCGACGTTGCGTTTTCTTGGCTACAAATATAATCTTGTCCTACAAAATCCAATCATGCGTGTGTATAAATGTTTTTGATTTCCATTTTCCGTATTAATATCTTGGACCTGTCGTATAGATAATGTCGGGCAACAGACAGCAAATAGTAAGATTGATTTTATTATTGCTTAAGTAAAGTTTATTACTGAGGTTCGCATAACAGTATTTAATTTTATAACAAATTTGATTTCATAATTTGATACAATCATTTATGAACACTTTATCTAAGAACACATAGCGCTATCACATAGTTCAACTACTGTTAAAAGTTGTACAAGGAAAACGTGGAATTCGTTTTGAGGTAAAAGTTATATATGTATAAAATATATTATAATATGCATACAAATATATTATATAATGGCAACAAAGAAATTGTATTTTTTTCATAAAAAACTAATAAATGAACCACGTAACATACACATGTACATGTGTTTCCTGTGTAGCTACAATCAGAACAGAATTTAACGTATTATTGCTAGACGAAGAACTATAATATTAATTAATATTATGAGTTTCCTGAAACAGGCGAAGTGTTTAATTTGTGGCTATGAAACAAGCGATTTTTAGTAAATATGTGTGAAGAAATAAGTCATCTTCAAAGTTTGCAACAAATACCTGTGTATACGTTTTGTGCACTTAAATTAGTAGACATATTGTAATGTTGATAAACTGTGAAAGTCATTTTCACGTTGACGAATGATGAATAACAAACACATAACAAGAAAAAAAATACTTATAGAATCAGATTTTATGGGTGTCTAAAAAAATACTCACACACATAGATATAGGCACAGTGACCTTTTCAATTTATATTTAATTTAGGTATCTGTAACTGACTAACTCAGTTTGAGAGGCATTACAAACAGGCGGCAGTAAATTCCTGCAATCGGATGAACTGCCTAATCCGTATGCAACTTAATTTCTTGAAAAAAAGCAGTATTGAATTGATAGAAAATCACTTATTATGACCCCTACTTTTCGTCTCACATAAAATTTCAACATTCACTTTGACTAGTCTGATTAAAACCCAAAATATGAAATCGTTAAGGTCTAGTATTGAAAGCGTTGATTTGCACAAGGCTTTAGTGTAGCAGCTGCAACATGTGCTTTAAGCGCAGTGCAGCGGCTAGCTTCATTACGTTACATCTGCAACTGTTTCTAACTATTGGAGGTTTTATAGATGCGTTACAAAAGGTTTACTTAGAACTGAATTATATTATATTATAGTAGATAACTTTACCCAGATTGAAAATACGGACTGGTAGCTATAGCTAAAACGTCGAACAACCAATTCTACACTTTTTCCATATTTTTAGATATCATTTATGGGCGTACAGACACAAAACCCATGCTCAAATACAAAACAGAAATGCAATATCATAGTTGCCCATTAATTTAACCCAGTACGCGTTGCGTAGCAGGCGGGTTTGGTGACCGCCGCACAAACAGAGTCATCAATGATCAACAAATGTTGCGTCCAAATAACTCGTTAACCTAAATTGACTAAGTGCACATTCCTAGTAGAATTAAGTAATACTCTGTTAGTACACCCTTTAGCATATTAGTAATTTATTTCTGCAATAAGACAGAAATACCATTAAGGTCGCAATAATGCAACCACAAAGTTTCCTCACACCTGTTCCTAGCACCATAGAACACTTGAAAAGATTGACTGTAGACTGCGAATACTTGAGTCTTTATGAATAGCACTCATTGAATACCGCCATAATTTCTCCGAAGATCATAATTCATTTTAAAAGCGTAATGTTTCTAAGAAACGTTTTATGGGCACAAAAAACGTAATGTATTCTAGTAAATGCTCGATCGGGTACATTATTCAGAGATGATCGTGCGCGCCTGGCTGGAATGGCTGGTAAATGGTCACAAAAGTGGGGGGAGTTATTTAATAGTTTTATTTATTATATAGAAGTAACAAATGAGCATGCAGCCCACCTGCGGATAAGTAACCCCTGCCGTCCACGGACGTCTGTAATCAACCCCATTTAAGATTATAACGTACATGAAGTTGACCACAGATGTATCGCTACCCTTGAGGACTAAGTTGAAACTTTTCGCGTGGTATGTCTCACTTATCACACCCTTCAAATCAGTACACTGCACCATGCAAGATAACAGCAGTCTTATGCGGTATTAGGCGGAAATCGGTACAGCAGTGATGCTTCCAGAGTCGAAATACAAAGGATTCTGTTTAACATCACCTTGCTATGCCAGTACTACTTCATGGAACTAAAAAGTAAAAAACAAAATTTTATCTCATTTTATTTCTGAAACTTCAACAGTGTTCTCATAATTGATAATAGTTCTAACTCTCCACGATCATCTATGGTGTTAATGGGATAGTCATGAGTTAGCAATGAGTAAGATAAACTTATGTTGCATGTCACTACATGAATCGCGCCTTATTGGAACCTCTGAAGACCAAAGCAATACAGATATCACATCCGGGTTCATACCACAGCCCTTGCACGTAACAGACTGGTACAGTACTCACTGCATCGGTATTTTACAAAAGCATGCATATTATTAAGTGGTATTATAACCACTTAATAATATGCATGCTTTTGTAAAAGTATTCTAAATTGCATGTCCTTCGTGTACAACATTCATATCTAATACTATGATTAGATTTACGTACCATTGCTCACCCCTACAATTATGTAAATATAGCAGACCGTTTTCGTTTTTTCGCCATTTGCCTTGGTACGTACGGTGTGTTTATCGCCCCTGAATGGAAAATATTTAATGGCATCCCATTTTTAAATACATATAACATATTGTAGCATTCCGTAGTTATATAAGAATTGTTTCTTATGCAATTAATTAAATTTAATGTTTTTTACATTATATACTTGTAAGTTTCTTGTTGTACCAGTGTGATATTTGCAGCTACATAATAATAACAATCATAGTTACTATTTAAAAAAATAGCAATTGTATCCTCCGCGCAAGTCTTATAAAATTGGTTACGTTTCTAAAATTTGTTAACATTATCAATTGAAATGTAAAACCTATTTTCCGACATACCATTCGACAAACAACAACTATTTATTTGTCACAAAGTGAAACATTCGGCTTTATGAGAAAGAAAACTAGCGCAAAGCGTAGCAACGTAGGTACGTAGCATCGTAGCTTCGTAGCAGTGAAAGGTACAGCTACGACGCCAATCGATCATTGTAATTGCTTTTCCTCCAACATCTTTCAACATCTCAAACATTCGTAAACATATCGCGTATACGAGCATGTTTTCGCTCGAACATGTTCCGTATTTCAGAACACGCCCAAGACATGTCTTACGGAACACGATCGTGCGATTACACCCATAAATCTGTTATTGGTATCTCCCTACTTTGTAACTGGAGGTACATAACAATAAAACCTTCTTATTTTTTATTTCCTCATAAAACTTAGGGCACATTGGGAATATTATTTGCATAAAAATGAAAGCACCTACAAAGTTCTTTTATTACAATCTATGAAATGTTTCGAATATTTTGGCGAAAATAACGTTTACAATTTGTGAGACGAATACCTGGAAAATATTGTGAAGGCAATATCCGATGCTTTTAGAGGTAAAAATACCTATTCGTTTCAATTTCGCAAAGTGAGCGAACATCAAAGGGGATTAAAACTAAAGGAAAATGATACGTCAATCTCATACGAGAATGAAAACTTTCATGGTACCTGAAAACGACATGCAATTTAAAAAAAAAACGTAGTTTGCTTTGAAATCTATTGGAACGTTTGTTTTGTCAAATACAAAGAAACCCATTTGAGATCTTAAAACACGAAATTATATTCAAGTTATTATTTTTGAATTTAGTTCTTCTTTCTTTAACTATAATAACATATCTGTTACAAAATATACACTTAAATCAGTTTTCACGAAAATAAGTAATGAAAAATCCGCTACTAAACTGAATAGTCAGAATAACAAGAAAATCCTTCTCTGTGCTTATCAAACATTATTATTCATTTATACAACCCGAGTTCTCTTAGTGAAATTCCGGATCACGGTTCGGACTGACAAAGATGGAAATTGCTTGCATTTCCAAACTCCCTGCAATCATTCCCAACATGGCAATTTGGAGCGAACTCTGCTCCAAAGGGATTAATTAATTGGGGACTGCGCTTAAGCCATTGATAAATGTTCCTTTTTGCAATAAATGTCACTGGCGTTTTAATATTATTCCCACGCTTGTAATACATTTATAATTGTTATTTGAATTAATAATTGATAACAATAAAGATTTATATAAATAATAAATAAATTTTTAATACAAAAGTTGTCAAATTATATATTGTTAATTGTTGTTGTACGGTCGAAACCCAAATTGCAAGGACGATAAAATAGCCGTGTTGACCAATATTCCACGCGGATTTATTTTAATACAAAGGTGCACGTTATCTTGTAGTTTTACCTTTGTTTGAGTAAAACCTTTTTTATATCTTACTGCTAGACACAAGTCTCTCTTCACAACTTCTGGACATCTGATAAAGAATTGCCACGGTGCTTCGATGTACACTAATTTAAAAGAATATTGGGTAGAGCCTAATTCGTATGCATTCATTCACATATAGCTATTTGTTTATTGCACCAATCAACTATCAAAATATATTATAGAATATATATATGTCCACTACCAATGTTGAATAGCATATTCGGATATTCCAGTGGAATTATTTGCGTTGCAGTCTCGAGTGACAAAGACCGAAATTGCTTGCATTTCCAAACTCCCTGCAATCATCCCCAGCACGGCAATTTGGAGCGAGATCTGCTCCAAAGGGATTAATTAATCAGGGATTCTACTAAAGCTATTGATAAATCTGTCTCGCAGGAGTAATGAATAACTTGGATTAAGAAATCCTACTTTTGTTCTCTATCGATGTTTATGTTTGTTGTTTACAACTTCCGCGTATGGCATCTCACCACATATTTCGAAGTAAAGAGTAGCTTAATGCCCGTTATTAATAATCAGTCTGAAAATTCTTTATTGCTTATTGAATGATGAATATTGACGATTTATAGCTACTACTCAAATTTCAGTCTTTGGTAGGAATACAAATAGGCGAAAGTAAAATTTTATGCTTAAGATGGTTCTGGAGAAATAATTTATCTATTTAGATTTAAGTAAACATCCGTTGAGCGTAATATATTGATTATAAGCCTTTTATAATAAAACTTGAGGTAAAGCAGTTACTTTTAAAGCCTAAAAGTGTCTGTGAATTTCAAAGTTTTATAAGATATACATGTATAAAATGATAAAAATAACGGCGGCGGAGAGTTGTTTAAATTCATAACGTCTTAACTATTAATAAAACACAAGAGCAAGTTCTTAACACCGCAAATAAGAATGTAAGGCGCAGCGAAGTAGCGAAGTCTAAAGTCATACAAAGCGAAGCGTGAACTCGCTCCGCGGCCGCCTTGAACACCTTCGAACACTGAAGACAAAGCCTTTTTCTCCAATACTTACGGACTACTTTCAGGGTTGAACAATAATAGTTTAAAATTAATTCAAAATAAACAGTTCCTTTCAAGCTTGGGAAATTCTGCATTATTCAAACTTTAAGATACTGTTCTTTATTACTACTAAGGTATATAATGTAAAATTATTTTACGAATAAAATTCTGTCTATAATGTTAGTTATCTAACAAATGTCTTTATAAAGCTTATTTTCTTTTGATTTTAAATAAATTTTTTTGAATTTTTATTTTTGTTTTTCATTACAGTTTTGTCTTAATAAAAAGTGCCTTGAATCAATCCAAAGGGTTCTTTCACCGTGATGAACTATTTATAAATGATTCATAGACTTCCCACGGAGGGACTACAATACTATTCCTGCTTTATATTATATGTTCTTAGTCTTGTGTATGTAATTAGTATTGGGTTATTCTATGGCATAACGATGTTTACATATTTCAATAGATTTCCAAAATTAAAATAAAAACCAATTGTGCGGTTCTACCCGAATTGTTAAATGGTGATGGAGTATCAAAAAACAGGGAATACTTATCAATAGCGAGAATTACTATAGCACCTTCAATCTTAGTCTGTTAACCACGTATAAATTAATGTAGGTTTAAGCAGTTTAAAAACCTGTGTATGAAATTTTATATGAATAATATTTTGTTAGGTTTTTTGAGTATGCGCAGCCCTAAGTCTTAGCATTCGAGTGCACTCGGCGTTTAATACGTGACTTCTGCGTCCCGCGCCGCCGCGCCTGCGAGTGCTATAGTCTCAGCCTCCGACTCCTCTCTTTGTCACAGCTTACCTTCTATCAAATAATGACATCATCTACGATTCTGACTTATATAACGTAGACGTTCAAGAAGCTCTTATGTTACATTTGGAACCGAATATTTAATTTTCATTTAATTAATTTTATTCTTCTTTATAGACTAACTTTTGGAATAATTTCTGCTTGAATTGAACTATGTATTACACTAAATACGTTATTAAATATGTGATTGTACCTATAATTTTTTTTACATGAACCAGTAACCAAGTATGCTGTCAACTAAAAGATAATTAGTCATGAGATAAGGACATTCATAACTAACTCCAGTTGGAATAAGGCATACAGTGCGTGTTTATTCCTGGGAACTAAGTTGGAAAGCCTCGTGTAAGTTTATCTTGTACATCTACACGAACACCTTGCAAACTCAGTGTGTTGATTTAAGGCACATGGAATTATGTGACATTTTGAATTACAGACCAGGGGAAATTTAATTCCAGAAACTTAAAGAATTATATTGCAACCTTTTAAAATCGACAATCTACCACTACCACGCAATTGGGACTTTCATCGGCTTTTCTGTTTAATTCAAATTTCAATTTTATTGATATTTATAGAGAGATACGGCTATTTTATTTTAATTATAGTACTATTTTACAAAACGGGCTGGCATGCCTTGCGATGCATTTCGAAAAAATGTTCCTACAAAAAATTTTAGTGCTTTAATACCTTTACCCGTGTACGTAATTCTTCCCCAATTCTATTTGCGAACATGAGTATTCTTCAAACAAGGCTCGTCAGCGCGACAATAGTTGTGCCTGTTACGAAACTTAACGATATGGAAACTACGAGTTTGGTACTTGTCAATTACTATTAACTTTGACAATAAAATAAGACAATAAATAAAAATAACGAATGTATCGAAGGTTAGGTTTCATATAATTTACGAGATAAAACGAAAAGTTAGCGCTCGTAAATGATAATTGAAGCAAAAACAATATCTTCAGTTTCTGAGAGCATTTTTTACAATATATATACTTATTCACTGTACCGTTGTACACATGTGTGCATTAAGCGATCATAATTTATCATAAAATCATATTAAACCTGCCGAGACAGTGGTATTAAAACGCTGCAGCCTAAGCACTCACCCTTCATTTTGCCGCAATAAAAAGAGAAATTAATTTTTTATACCATTTTATATTTTTACTGAGCGCTTAAAACGGAGTCGAATGTACACCGCCGTAAACGCTCTAACGACTCGTTCACATGAGCGGCTTGACAGCCATCGATGTTTGAACACGTTCACTCAGTACACGTTGATTGTGAAAATTTGTACCAAGTACCATAGACACTACGGGGGTCCGTGTACGGACAAAAAACAGATGTTTTGTGGCGTTTCTTTTAGATTATCTATTAAATTATTATATGTTAAAAATTTAAATTTTTATATCGTATGTAGTCCCATAGCTTTTACAATAAAAAGTAAAAAAAATAAAAATATATATTATGCCGTACGGAACCGTATCTGTGTGCTCATTAGCGTATTCGGTACAACAATGAAAAAGAAAATGGAAATATTACTTTGGGTAAAAGTATATGTAATATATTTTTTATTATTATAACAACTAAGATACTTATATGCAAAACATCCTACTAATCTCTTTATTATGTTATGAAAGCCAATAGCTCAAATAACGTGAAAAATATTTACAAAACTTGCTATTAATAAATTAAATGCCAGTGTAAACACACACTAAGAATCCTCTACTGCAAATTCAAGTGGAGAGAGAAATAGTGCGAGACGGAACGTCCTGAATGAAATGCAGAACAAAACAACAGGATTGTCGTTAAATAGTACGAGCATCGCGCATGGTTTTTCTGTTTTACTTAGGATTTTTAGATACATTGCGGTCGAATAGTAACCGAGTGATTAAGTTTGATGCTCTCCGAAGAGTTAATGTTAAGTAAATACATGCGATCACGTGTATTTAATGTACTTCATATTTAATTGAAATAATGTGATTAATTTTTAAGAGTATAAATTATTAACTTACTACGTATTCTTTCATTATCAAAGTGATAAATAATAAGTTGTAGCTTCTAATAAGTACATGGCAGAAAAAAACACGTGTCATTTGAACCTCGGAAATTTAGTAATTTTAACTTATCACAGCTAAAATTCATCTCTTGCATCAGTGCTCAACGTTGTGATTCAAAAATAAAAGCAAAACTGTAGGGCGGCGAGCAAATAACCGAGTAGTGAAATTTTAAAATGCTGCATTTTTAAAATGTAAATTAAGTAGCGAACGGGCGAGCAGTCCACTTGGTGTTAAGTGGATCTACACGTTCGTCGTCCGCAAACATGTACAAAAATTGGAAACATGGTCATCAAATACAATTTAAATTGTGGATAGTTTGAATAGTCAGGATGATCAAAATATCACATGTTGATGTCCGTGGAAAAAGATTTTCTAGGAATCGAGAAAATTCTAACGTGTGGCTGCGAATGTAAAGATATTTTTGTCTCATTTTCTCTACGCAGGCTTTCACCAATCTAAGTCTAACTAGAAGGTACTATAAATTCTAACTACTTAGAGAAAGCACTCAGTAATGTAAATATTTATTATGAATCAGGTAGATGTTTTATGATATAACAACTTAAAAAGTTATTTGGTTCGTATTTATCGTAAAGTATGCGCTAGAAATTTTAGGAGTCCCAATATATTTTTAAAGTGATAATTATTATCACAGAAATAATCAGATAAATGAATGGTAAAAAGTATATATGAAGTATTCATACAATCTTACCAAGATGAATGATTTTTGTAAAATTTCATTAAATTTATTCATTTGCTCGCAAACTTTCTAAATTTAATCCTAGCTCGTTGTACATATCTTCGGAATGCGCTCGAGTGTTAAAGTGGAATTTTCTGGTTCTATCCGCTTCAAACCAGTTCAAGCCGGCTCAATCCGGGTTGCAGCGGATCGATGGCAAGACGAACATGAACAAAATGCAAAGGAAGTAAAAAGGCGTATATTTCATGCATGGTACACGCTATGCTCTTGGCAAGACTCCAAAATATTTATCTGCGGCAAACATCTTCAGCGGACGATGTAAGTTACACCAAAAGCCTAGCAGCATCACAAAGCCTGTATGGAATATCCACCTTTGTTTTAAAGCAGATAGGAACCAGAATTGGACGTGTTATTTTAATAAATTTGTAGAAACCTTTGTGGTTATGTGTATAAAAAGCGACTCGAGCGTATTTACATTCAGTTCTGCTCGGAACGCATTCCCAAATGTATGGCATTTCATACAGGTTTAGAGCGTGGAATTTACACAGCATCGCTTAAAAATTGGCGTATAAATGTGTTCCGATGGCAGCGCTGAACTGGTTTAATGGTCAGGATTATTGCAACCGACACAAAAGAATATTTATACTAATACAATTCTGGAAGAGCTTTTGTTCTTCTATTTTTGTGCACCTTGAGAACATTTTATTTACAGATGTAACGTATTCCACAAAAATACATTATGTATTCGTTTTTCGTGATTATGTGCACGGGCTATTGTGATATTAATTTCCTAATGAGAATTTTCAAAAAATACTGTTATTCAAATCGGCATTAATGTTAGGGTTACAATGTGTATAGGTAAAAGTCCCTTTAACAACAGGTCGCTCCTTTTTAGGTTAAAGGTTACTTGTTAGGTGAAAGTTCCTTTATCAACAGGTTGTTCCTTTTAAGTTTAAATTTTTTACATGTCGTTGAAATTTAGCGAAATGTTTTATTATCTGATCGATATCTTTCTACATTTTCTACGTAATAATTTAAGACGAACCGCAAAGTGTTTGACGGCGCCCGCGAAGTTTATTGCACATCGCGCACGTGTTCAAGATACTGAGAATTGTTCACCTCCATTTTGAACACCTTCTTAAGTTTGCGAGTAGAACAATTTTTCGGCGCTTTTAAATGTGCAATATTTAAATTCAGTATCTAAAATCGAAATAATTTCATATTTAGAATACAATAGAGTATTAAGGTTTTCAATTACTCCTAACACCGAAAGAGTCGCAGCCAACGTTTTATTTTATTCTATGAGCCTAACGCCCTCATTTCATAGTAATAATAATCTTAGCATTTAATATAAGTCAGATTTTTAACTGTTACAACGTAGTGTATTAAAAGTTAGAAGTTATTAAAAATAATACAAGTGGTAACATTTTTATAGCTCTGTCTACTCCTACACCGCCCTGGCCATTGTTTGATATTTCTTGCTATTGCTTTCAATTATTTTATTTTTTAATTGCTTTTCAATTATTAGGTATTATGCCTCGTTAGAGATATGTATGAATTAATTACCGCACGCTTTACTCGAAGTCGGTGACACAAAACCATTAAACTGGCTACTAACAATCAGAGAAGAGCCACAACAAGGGAGCACTTCATAACATTGGCATTATTCCCAATTAGAACTTCCACAGATGCTCGCATAAGATCATTTTGTCTGTCTATACAAATTTTCTGGAAGTCTCATTACAAGTGAGTAAATAGTAAGCGATAAAATTTGTACAGCTATTGTTTATATATTGTGCATTGCTAGTGTATAGTCAAACGTAATCGCGTGCGGGTGAGAGTCAAGAGCTCTTATTATTATAAGGTTTTTTTTAATTTTTTCGGAAGACACATTAATCCGGCGATCCCGATTGTTAAGATTGCATGGTAGTTGTTAAATCTTTTGAACGCATGGATGTGTAATCTTATGAACGTATGGAAATCATCTCTTACCTATAACTGCCTTCGTCAATCCACAATGGTACACCGAAGCGAAGCATGCTCCAGGTAACTTTTAGATATAGTTCTTACCTAGAAATATAACATAAAAGAATGTAAAAATATATTCGTACTTCATCTATCTGAATCAAAAAATAATTTTCACGAAGCTTATTTTTTGAATTGGAGTGTGTTTTTGTTTTCTTATTATACAAACTCTGTTTAAAAAATTATATCTATTCTTAACTGTTTAACTCGTACGTCGCTAGCGGCGCAACTATTCCTTTATTTATCATATTCCGTTTATTGCGTAATAAGATTTTGATTAACGTGACAGCCGAGCAGTTATCGTCCGTCTATTTGTGGTCGGAAAGTCTAAATTTCTGTGAACAAGGAAATAGTTAAGTCCAATTGGATTTAAGTGATACATTCATGAAATTTCATTACATTACACACGTTCACAGTTCAAATATCGGAACGCTGGGCGATTTTGTCACGGTCTAATAACTGTGTTCATTAGAATCATACAAATTTAATTCAAAATTCAAACGATATTGTTCGATAGTGTTGATTGTTTGAATATTCCGTACAAATTCCAAATCACAACTGCTTTTTTAAATGTATTTCAAACTATGCGGATACGTAGTATGAAGGTAGTTTTAGACTTAAAAAACTGCCGTTTCGTTATATATTAAATTCTAGATTTGATTTTAGCTAACACCTAAATTAAATTTTGTCTATTATATTTCAGAAGCAATACATTTCGTGAATTATAAGAAATGATATATAAACGTATATCATAACTATTAAAAAACAGATACAAACAATATGTATCTAAAATAAATAAAATATGAAAAACTGTGACCAAAAACTAACTTCATTTCAAGCAAAAGAACATTTACAATAACATATTCTCACCCAGAGGTCTGTCTTTGACATGTTTGTTAAAACCCGAGTAATGTATGCTTACAAAGGAGACGAATAAATACCGAAAAGATTTTGTATCACGACAACCTTTAGTAATGTGAAAATATGAAATTTAGTATGTTACTTTTGTTTCTTAGCCATTTCATGAATTGGTAAAGAGCATTCTTCATTAAATTTTATAGTCTTTACAAGCATATACATGTAGCCTAGAATAAGGAAGTATACAGTACGTTTTTGGCCTTAAATTATATACAATTACCGTTTATTACTTCTAAAATTGTATTTTCTATTGATGTGGAATAGGGTCAAAATATCAACAATAAATGAAAATATCCTATTGTGTGTAACTTCAGCTTCATATATCTAGATGTCATATTTCTGTAATAATATCGGTCAAAAAATATATTTATGTATATAACAACGCTTAGAGGTCTTCTATTGGGCATACGCCTTCCCCAAAAAGAGGGATTAAAGAGGAGTACAGCAGTGATCGCGGTTGTGTAAATGCAAATCGTGGTAAATGAATAATTTTGCGGAATGACGTCGCTGCCAATTTTTGGAGATCAAGCTTAGTCGCTTGCTCTTTAAAATCCAAAACAAGACAAGAAGTGGTGCAATTCTAGATCTATGCTTCAGAGTAATAAGAATACAGTAACAGTGAAAGAACGTAAGCAAATACTGGAATGAGCGAGGGAGTTAAGTTTCTTTTGTATCGAAATGATATCTCTTCATATTTGCAATTAGCATTAACTCTTGCTATTTAACCATTGTTAATATGTTACGTTCTTTGTTTTAAGGTATCAAACAAAGCTAGTATGTAGGTACTTTATTTGTAAATAATTTTAAAAGATTTATCGGGATATTACATGTGGTTTCCCACAGGAACACATGAACCATAGTTTCTTCCTATTACTCCCTTACAAACCTGTACATAGATTCTAATTATTTTAGCAGAATAAACACCTTTTTAATTTATTATTTCAAGACAAAATTAGTACTTGAATGATACCGCAATATTTTTATTGTGACAAGTTAAAATTTCTCTAAAATAAAGTCAGCAACAACTAATCGGATCAGATACGTGGCAACCGGCCAGATGATCGCTTACACTACACGAGAAGTTAACTTGGCACGAAATTATTTCACTTAAAACTTCTGGGAGCGAACGCCACTTGAATGTAAATGAGAGCCAAAATTTCGATGACTCTGAAAAAGAAGATAAAAACGTAACTGACTCAAAGTGTAAACGGACAAGGAAATATATTCTGAAAGCAGTGTTTTAAGTTTCTTAAGAACCCGATGGTGGTTTCATGGAGAAGACAGGACCTCCTCCTCCTCCTTACCTTTGTAGAATTATAAATTAGTAACAGAACATCAATTTGCAAAGAACAATTATATTAATTAACATTAAAAAATATAACGACCTAATATCAAAGTTCTGGAACACAAGTAGACCGTGTGTCGTCATGTCAAGGTTGAGATATTTTGACCTCAGTTGAGGAGCTAATTTATTTTATATGAGAAAAAGTTGCGAGCAGCGCGTAATGAGACGAGTTGAAAGTTTAAAATGTTGGAACTTCGCATGACAACAGCTGAAATATAAAGAGAGGAAATAAGTATAAATATACTAGGAATTACGTTATTAAATGACAACCCTGAGTTTGAGTTCGAAGGCGCCACATGCTGATGCTACCACCATTGAATGCTGTTGTATTCTGGTTTGATGTAAGAAAGAAAAGAAGAAGAAGAAAACAAAAAAGGTTCGTTCTTCGTTGTCAGCCATAGCAGGGCATCTATGGCCGTCCTTAACTGAACAAGGACTCCAGTCGTACTTGATGTTAATTAGACGTCTATTAGCGGTGGTGCCTATTTATTAACACATAGATTGTATGCTTATTTAATACTTCGTCATTATGAAATAAATCTTTTATCTTACCAGAATTCAGTCAAAGCCGACGAGGATGAATGTGATTAGACGAACGAACTAGCTCTTCCAAAATAGCGTCGCATTTACGATAAGTTTCTGGTAGAACTTGTGTCTGATTTTGAGCGGGTTATCTGAAAACCACAGATGGCAAAGACTACTTCACGTAAAGTCCACTTATGCCACTATATACACCTACCTTTTCATGACATACTGTATCATTGTAGAATTAAGTCATAAAGAGTTACAGAACTATTTTTAACATATTTAAGTTGTATAAAAAGAAGAAAACCTTGTAAAGGCATCACTGATTTATAACAATATCATGTCAAGGTAAATAGCAATAAACAAGTCTGACCTCTCCGGCAAAAGCTCATTTTTGCTCAGAGCTTTTTGTCATATAACTTTCACGACACATAATGAGTTGAAAGTTTCAAGGCAAAAAGCTGCAGGTAGATAAACACGACAGTTAATTACGCGAAGCGTGGAGTTTTTGCTGCAATATCCGGTGGCGGCCTACGGGCTATGGTTACGCTAAGCAACCCTTCAGGCTCACGAATGCTATGTAAATAACCTAATGCAAAAGTAGGAAATTGTGTACGTAAATGAGATACTCAGTTCATTTTAGTCTACAATTAAGATTGTAGTAATTATAATCGAGATAATTAAAAATAATATTAATATAATGGATTTTCTCGATCAACTTAGGAGTTTCCCGAACAGTGCTCCATTTGGGGCTCTGATTACTTAACATTAGTAGGACTGAATAGTCAGGAGCTATTTTGAAACATGTAAAGAATACTGATGGTTTCTAATTACAATTGGAAAGAATTAAAACTAATTACCCTGATCCCGACTTTACCAATTCACATTGTAGTACCATTGCTGAATATACCTTAGACCTGTACCTTGTCTGTGTTTTGTAGCAACACTTCCAACCTGAGAGAGTTTAATATAAAGAAGACCTTTAATATAAGCATCAACTTGTATTAGAACCGCAACGCTCGAAGTATAGGTATGCCTATCACAAAACCAAGATAACCTCATCATCATTAACAAATCCGTGCTCCGTACGATTCTCTTTTCAGAACGGTAAGGGTTTAAGTCGTTGTTTATTTCACTTGTCTAATGCGGATACGGAGATAGCACACGCCTTGAATAATTATGAAAAAACATTCGGGTACGTAGGTTTCTTGATGATGTACTCCTTCATCGTTAAAGGAAATAATCGTAATATGTATACAATGAGAAAAATCAAGGGAACGTGGAATTCATGCTCCAACTCTGCACACTAGGACTCCAAACTTTATACCATGACTTGGTTGGGGAAGGATGCGCCACGCTTTTCCACGATCAAAGTGTAAAATTGTGCCACTATATTTAAACACGCAGCAACTTTTTATCAACAATTTCGAAAATTATGTTGCTTCTGCATAAAAGACCTGAACCGCAGCCAATATAGTTAATTAAGAACTCATTTTAAACATTTCCTACTTTTTCGAAGCGCTAAAGTTTTCCAAATTAGAGGGGGTACTTGAAGCGAAGTAATTGGCTGGAGCAAAAAACAAATTTGCCCACGAAGAGCAAGTCGCTCGCCGGAACTAAACATAGGTAACTTTGAACGACGCCGAACCTCTGTTGAACTTTTTTGACTAGCTTTTGTTGGTGGCATCTCTCACTGTTTTGATTTGAAGCGAATCGATAAAAGACGTCCCAAGTTGCTCTTTGAAGTAGTTTTTATGACTACCTTAGGAGAGACGACAAAACATGGTAAAACCACTGGAAAGCCTCTCACAATATTTGACGGCTGAATCGAAAATTATTTCGAAATGAATATTATACGAAGCGTCTTGTTTTTTTAAAAATCCTCTGCTTAGTATATAACTCTCCTAAAAAGAAGTTTTACCGTGGTCACCACGCTTTGTTCTACGTAGTTGTAACCGCAGCAGATGAATAACTTCGCTGGAAGACTGTGTTGGCAACCTCCTAGACAAAACTTTTACTCAATCTCGTCGTTGACGCACGTACAATTTTAATAAAATATTTTTTTAACATTAGACCCAATTCAGTTGTATAAAAGTCCTATTATACTAAAAACGAGCTTCAATATAATAAACTTCGCTGTAATAATATGAGGAACACCTGTTTTGTGGCACGCGGGCCGCGGTGAATTGAAATGAACCATTTTAGATAGTCCTATTTGTGTACCCCAATATTGGGTATCAGAAATTGACACAGTGTATATTAAAAGTTGTGCGAGAAAAACATACTTTAACTTTAACATACTTTTACAAATTATTATACTAATTTGAGGCATTTTATATTAAACTTCAGAGATAACAACACATCTGTAATCAACCTCAGATAAATTGGATTTATACGATAATACATAATTTCGTTTCTAGTTTTACAGAATTAAGTTCAGATGCAGCGCTGGCTATGACTGCGTTAAATTCCGAATCCGTAGATATTTTAATAATAGTAATTTTATTAAACTTAAATTCAAAGTAGATCTAATTAGCGAGATCAGGCAACATAAAAGTGATTCAAGAATCTCCAGCCATATATTTCCAAGATCTCTTACAAAGCGATTTACTAATAAATTTAATCAAGGAAAATCCAGGAAACTCGGTCGGAGTTCTCAAGTCAACCAACCACTGTCAAGTTCAGCGCTGCTAATTGAAAAGTGGTTTTTCTTCCCAATCAATAGCTAAATTAACTTTGGAACTTATGAAACTTTCAGTTAATCGAGATTCTGTATAATGTTATTTTTATAAATATTTTGTAATATTTTAGTTCCGGTTTTGATTTTTGTATTGATTCGGAAACTTTTCATTCATTATATTTTACGCCTTTAACGTGATTGCAGATTGCAAATACGATTGTAAATTGGGAGTAAGATGGTGATATTAGTACGTGTTCATTTCTCTTTCTCTGGACTAGTTTTAAGATCCTGGACCTGGTTCTACCAGTTTTCAAATCAGCCTTTTGGAGTTCATGATTACAGCAGCATTATTGACACTTTCTCCGGAGTCATTGTGTTGTAAAGCCGAGGAATTCCTATTGAATTCGTGATGTGGCCTCAGAATTGTCTTAGATAAACTTAATAAAAGCTTATTTTTTCAACATTTTAGTACCAGCGTTGTTATTTCGCCCGTACTTTTACTGGTACAAGTTACTGCTGTCTTCTGATGCAGCAGTTAAGTCTAAGTTTGCAGAATGCATCAGCAGTTAGACAGTCTCTGTAATCCGACTGTGTAAGACAAGGCGGGGGAAAATTCTAAGATTTATTTGGAAAACTCATTTCAATATGATTGATATTATTTAGAAATAATAAAAAATGATAAGGCATTACTACCAATTATGATATTTACTGCCAATTATGTAAGATAGGCCCATCATTTTATAAGTTGGATTATAACTGAAAGAGAATAAAATCTTCGAGGTTCTAACAATTATCTAAGAAGTCAAATAACTACCCAACTAATCATTCGCCTCATACATATCTACACAAAGAATTGCAAATTTTAAACTCTACTGCGTTCAAACTCTATAAACGTTATTGTGTCTATTTAATATAAAATAAAATAACAGGTAATATAACAATACAATATCAAAATCATAATAATAAAATAACAATGTCTACAGCAAAAATATGAAAACACCTCTGACGTACAAACTTAATTAAATTAATTAAATTCGTCAGCCATTTATAATTAATACGTGATAATTTAAATCATTATACCTTCAATATTATCGGATAACATTTTTACTGCTGTACGTATTGTAATTATCATATTAATTGTGTGACAGACAATTTGGTTAACGACACTATCAATACTGAATAATAATTACAACCCAAATAAATATGATATTCATTTACATGATAATATTTTCGTGATTAAAATTAATTATCAGCACAAAAAGACGATAATACTGAGTTACTTTTCGCGAACAATATAACCGAAATTTATGTATTTGTTAAAATTTCTAAATGTCACTGAGTGATATTTTGTGATAGCTCGATGAAAATTAGCGTCGAAATATATTTATACTAATTTGTAATGCATTTACATATAATTAGTAATATAGGCAATATTGAAAATCACTGAAATATTTTCAGCAATTTAAAATGAAAAGTAATTAAAACAGTACCTACATAAATTAATATTTACATTACATACATTACGTTAAATAACCCTTTATAAATATAACGTAGTACAAATGAAACAAATGGGTTATTGAACATTAGTAAAAGTAAGCGGTAGAATTTCGCATAAATTTGAGAATAGCGCATCGAAAACTAGTATAGACCGTCAACATCAAGAGATTTGAACATCCAACAACTACGTATTTCTAGGAATAAGCTTAGACGTTGTGTGGACAATAAACACGCTTGGGCGTGTTGTTGTCGCTTAACTTATGTTATTATGGTACAGAATTTGTAATATTTTGCAAACAATATTATAATATAAAATAGCACACAGAAGCGCTTGTAGCTCCCGGCTTGTGTACGTCACTAGAGAAGAAGATGACTGGGGAATTAAATTCAGAAAATAGGCAACAGCCTGTACAAAGTTTGCATAGGCTGTCAAGCGCGGTGACTACGAGTACAGCAAAAAATGAAAAGCAATGAATTGGTGTTATTAGTGAAATCAATAAAAGTTCCGTTTCTATTTACGTGCGAACTCTGGAAAATCTCCGGAGAGAGTCGACATTTAAATAGTGAGGTAGTACATTGTGTAAAATTTAAATTATCGACTACATTTTGCCTTGAGCAGGGTAGTACACCATGATCTTAATCCTCATTTTTTTTATTTGTGCGTAACAGTGGTAAAGTAATATTTAATAATAAAAAAGAGCTAAATCATTGATTCCAAGTGATAAAAAGTGGCTGAATTTGAAGTATACCACTTCGTTTGCGGTCTAAAAGAAACCACTCAACTTTTACTTTTATATCTACAGACATGGAAAGTGTCACAATCAACCGTGGCCAATAAAATCATATTTTTGTACAATATTTGACGCATAGAAGAATACTTTTTATCTGCCACGGCCTTCGTCTTACACGTTCTATGTCTCTAGATGTAAATACACTCTTAATCCATAAAATAACAACTGTACAATATTTTAACGTTAATGAAGCGACTCACAAAGGGTTCTAATTGGAATAAAATAATTTGTCTCATTAACCCTTCCTACAAATTTTGAATAATATATGGGTATTTTATACATATACAACAGTTACTCATCATTTCCAAGGTAATAAGACTTCCTTAATATTCATTAAGTTTAATGGCAATGAACTCAATTTGCAATAAAGATTATCAAACGACTTAAGCCTACGGTATCTCTTTATTAAATCTCATTTAACTTACTCTTGAATTAGTATGTCCAACAAAAAATTCATCCAACCAGCCCGGCTATAGGTAAATGCCGGCGAAATGAGTTGAAATAAAGACCATTTACTTTAAATAGGGGTACAGAGACATTTGCAAATAATATAGTATCGTAGCGGACAACGAGCTTGACTGAAAATGTCTGAAAAGAAACTGGTTTGACGTATATAGCTTGCCCGTAATATTTTTTTATTTTAGAAGTAGTAGTATACTCGTATAGTGTAAGTGAGTGTGAGTGAATGAGTGAGTAGTGTGTTGTCCATCTAAAAATCAGTTTAAAAAATAAATTAAAATTACTATTTGAGTAAAAATATACGCGCTCAGATTTAGCTTAAGTTATTACAATTGTCACTTAATGATTGTATGAAAACAATCTTCTTCTAGTCAGACTTGTGCACTACCATACTATTAACTACCATTCTGCAGTCAAATAGCGTGATATTATAGGAAGAGATTCAATCACAGCAGTGGCAAAAGCTTACGGCATTTACTGCCAATGTTATATAGAAACAAGTACTAAAAAGTAATAGTAATGTTGGCTCACCAAGATGTTCCATTATAAAAATTGTCACCAATATAAATGAGCAGATTTAGTGCACTCCATCACCCTACAAGAATCCCTTGATAAATAGCGCGCAACCACGCAAAAGCTGCAATAAACAATGTTTATCTAAAGGAAGTCGTACAAAGCGGTTGCAGGTGGCAATTAATCGTGCGATTAGTGACCGCAACCGCGACTGTCGCAATGTCGCAGCGATTGTTGCACCTGCGACGCAGTATTGCTCATAGACGGTATGGTTTAGGAAATTACGAGCATGTGTGGAGCGTAATATTCGATAATTACAATTATGTATTCATTTACAACGTTTCAAATATGATACGGTTAGGTTTAGGTTTAGGATAAGGATTAGAATAGTTTAAATTATAATTTGAGGTACGTCATCTCTTAACGTAAACTATTCTATCTGCCTATTACGATTCAAGACGTATAGCCCTGTGACGGATACACAGCCTAATAGACAACGGATGCTTAGTATGGTCCCGTTTTTTGCAAAAATATGTGTGCATATAGTAGTTATAAGTAAATGTTTAGATTTATCATCGTCTTTTAAATTAATTTACTCAGTAGTAATTTACTTAGAGTACATATAATTTGAACATGAGAAATTACTACGGACCTGCCCACTTCAATACGGAGTACGGACGAGAGGAAAAATGGGTTAAAAATATTTTTGAATTCCGGTGAAATTATGCAACGATTATCAGAGGCAAATGCAAGGGTTTTGTGATTAGTCAAATAGAACAGTTGAGTAGTTGTAAAGTAAGTTCTTCCAAGTGATTATTCAATTTAAACTTTCGTTAAAGGTAATTGCAATGGAAGGTCTGTGCATTTAAAATATCTCAAATTTATGTGAGTTTTTCCTAACATGTTTAAAATTAATAACTCAAATAATTTAGTATCTTAATGTGTAAATGATAATTTATCTGGATAACATATGGAGAGAAAATTCGTTTTACTCTGAGAATATCACTTTTATACACAGATACGTCATACTCGTAGAAGCTAGCGGCTGTAATACCGAGAGATTTGATTATCCCCGCTGTCGTGTGTAATAATTGTTTGCGTGAGCTCAGATTCCGGAGGATAATACCGAGATTTTACTTCAAGCCTGTCGACCAAAACCTTACAGTGATTTCTTGGATTATTCAAACAGAAATTTTGAAAGAAACATTTAAAAATGATAGAACCCTATATTCTAGTTTAAAGAGTGTTGTAAGAATGACATATGTTCCAGACGTTTCAACTTAATCGTCAGGGGTAGCGACGTATCTTGGGCCCACATCAGGCAGGACTCTAATCTTGTCTGGGGTTGATTACTGATGTCAATGGGCGGCAGCGGTTAATTACCACCAGGTGGACTGCATACTCGTTTGCTGCTTCTATATTATAGAAGATAAAGCGATACAATTCATCTAATATATTCGTATAGTTTTGATTACAGAAGATATCTACACCCCAGTTTTTCGAATTCTCAGATCTCCTGATTTAGACTTGAGCGGGTCTAAGCTGATCTTATCGAGATTACTTTGAGAAAAGCCGGCAACTTATCTTTATACCTCAGCTAAAATAAATATTTCTTACATTTCTATGTCTTTCACGTGTGCGAGGGTAAGGAAATGATGTTGGAAATAAAAATACTTTTGCTTTGAGTTAACGTAGAGACGTTAAGGACTGTGCTGTTGCTTTTGTCTTTACTCTTTTGACTCAAATCTTGGAGCAAATATTTCAGAAATGTTATTCTTTGACATAATATATTCTAGCTTTTTAACTTTTGACTTTGTAGAACAATGTTTTATTTATCTAATAATTTTCATCATAAATCAGTGGGGTTTTATTGCTGGACTAGATTAGTTTGGGATAAGGATGGGAGCATAGTACTTAACATTGGACAATTAGAAACTCAGAAGTTTTAATCATTTATACCTATGTAATTCGTTATCGTGTCCGTCTCCGCCATAAAGTAAAGAAAACTCTTGAATTAAACTCAAGTAGATAGCTATTAAATAGGCAATATGTTTTGTATACCACTTTACATACATTAAAATGTAATATAATCAATAAATCCTTGTTTTTTTCTTATAAAAGGTATACGTCTTTTTCGTTTTAAAAGTGGTCTCTTTTTGCATTTTTTGAGTAGAATAATAATTCTTTTAGTCCTTGTAATGAAGTCCCTAACGTAAATGTTTAAATCATTTCTTTCTTTTTATATTATATAAGTAGTAAACGAGTCTCCCTTATCCCCTTAAACCAGGAGACAGCAGAGCTTTAAACTGTTATTATTAGGTTAAAACAGGTGTGGCGCTGGTATCTGCATTGTTGAATCACAACAAGTACAGTTACCTACATATTTAGTCGATCAAATGTTATGCATATTAATTAATAAATAAAATATACTCCGATGTATGCGTCTGTATCTTTAGCATGGTTGTGATCGTATGGTATGGAGGCTATTGTTCAAAGCAAGGCGAGTGGCGTGTTTATGTATATTAGACAGCTCCGTTATGACTGACTGGGGGAATTTGGTTTTAGTGTGGT
>DWRA01000428.1:0-25166 GCA_018250295.1 Spathilepia clonius | reverse complement strand
TGCTGCGCCTGGTGTTGTGGCTGGTGCTGCGCCTGGTGTTGTGGCTGGTGCTGCGCCTGGTGTTGTGGCTGGTGCTGTGGCTGGTTGGGGCGCGGGAGGGCGCGATTGCGCGGGCGGGTGTCGTGGTTGAGGATGGCGTCGATGGAGAAATCGCACCGGGGCCGTTGTTCGAGCCGGATGTATGTCTGGACGGTGCGCAGGTGATCCGGCCCGCTCGAGGGGCCGGGCCGCTGGTCGCCGCCACCCGGTCGCTTTCAGCTGGGCTTTTGAACTTCACGCATGAGCAGCTGCAAGAGAAAATTATAGTCAATTCTTATGTTCAAAATATAACATCGTTTTCTGCAAGATATTTTATACTTGTATGAGTATATGCGTCTTTTTGTTTTTATCGCCAATGTATAAATATAATAACATTTCAAATCGACACCATAAAGTAGGTCAATAAACGTAGCTGGTTTTACAAAAGAAGAGGCAAAATTTATTTTAAAAAATATTTATTTAAGACATGATATGACATTGCATAATTTGACTTTAAAGTAATTTCACCTCAATTTTCGATTTGAAACTAAATTAATCAATTAAAATTGATTTGACAGTTTCTGATATGCAGAAATTGTTAAATGTCGATCGTTGGTAGATAGATTGATTTGAATAGCGGATATCACTTTGAAAGGCTCGGATAAGACGTTCCCTTACATCATTCTTCAATCGAAAATACAGCAGTGTTTAACAGTGCTGTATTTTTATTCATAGTTCTACGAACTACAAGAGGTTCAATCCGGTCAAGTCCCTCTTATCTACGTACCTGATGGGGCTGGTGGGAGCGCTCCGAGGTGATGGTCTCGGTGCGGACGGGCGCTTGCGGCGCGCGCACCGGCGCCGCTTCACGCGGACAGCGGCTCGGCTCCGGCGGGCCCGCGCTCACTGCAACCGCACACGCAACACGCTCGTGACACATGCTACCACGCTCGGGCGGACGTCGCATCTTTATGCAACGTTCGGATACTCGGTCTCAACTCTAGTTATTATAGTCGATTCGGATGTATTTGGTATTCGCTACGATGCTCCGTTCACCGCTTTTGTAGCGCGAATTAAAGAAGTTGGTGAGTTACTCGGCGGATTGGTTGCGAGTATCTAAACGTTGCATTACAAATTACAATGACGTGAGCGAAAAATTTGTCTGATTGAATTTGTACAAGAAACGATAGTCAAGCTATCCGATTAAACATTAAATTTCGTGTAATTAACACAAATTCCGCTAGATGGAAGTAGTTGTGATTTTAGGATGGAGAAAATTGAAGGTACGTTTGACTCAAATTCGTGACATTTGCATCAAGTTTGCATTACGTCATTATAATTCTAATGGTGCGACATTTACTGTGCAGTAGTATTGTGTAGTTTCGAACAAAATATAATGTGCAAAATGAACACATTCAAAATAATTCTGTTTTTGAATTGTATGCTTGTACAGATCATGTCATATTTTAATATTTTATAGGTGTACATAGCTAGACACATAGATACACAAAACAATTAAGCTACGACAACAAGTAAAACATCAAATATAAACTTACGTAAATATTCTGAAAAATACGCTATAAAATAAGTTTGAATTTGGAAAAGGACATTTCGCAAATCCACAACCGATTCGACGTTCGAAATGAGGTATTACCCACCCGGGATTAAAACTGCAACGGATAGCTTAAGTGACATAATTCATCAATCATCAATCGGGATGAAACCGTGAAAGATCACGGAGATAACTACCCAGTGTGTGGAATATTACTTTTGAATATTCGAAATTCAAAAGTAACCAACCCGCATAGAGGGGGGATATAGGCGTTAACATCTACAAAATAATAAAATCAGTCGACCTTACCGGTGGTGAGGGGGATCGCCAGACGAGCGTTGACGGCTAGCAGGTGGTCGCGGCGTTGCAAGAGGCTGCCCACGTGTTCTTCCAGCCGCACGTTCTCTGTTCGCAGTTGGTGCAGACATGACAAAAGCGACGCAACTGTTGAAAAATTTCTCTCTACCATCGATAATCAAGTTTCTTTAGCTAGATTCCCTTTTCGTCACTCCTATAAATACACCGTCACCTCGTAAAACATACAACAATAACACACAACAGACGACTTTACAGAACGCTGCAGACACAAAAAAAAACCCATTTCGACAGGAAAATCAGAGGACAAAACGATATATTACTACGTCATATAAATACCGGGAATATGTCAACGCCATACGTTTTAAGTAACGAATGAAGCTATCATACACAGATGCCACTAGTTATTACACTACAATTACAATTAAGCATTACTTATTCTAGTTTCAAAATGCTGATAATTGAATACGTAAAAAGCAAAAGTTAGTAGTTCGGGAAATTGATCAATTCCTTCATTTACAACTGCTACTCCCGGCTTTTGATAGACAATTCTCGGTATACATATGACAAAGTATAAACGAACACTCCCGTTACTGGGACAAAAAACCCCTATTTGCAAGGATTCGACAATGATGTTGTTGCGCCGACGCCCTTGACTCCGCTGCAAAATTAATCACTTATGATATTTTGTCGAGTGCAAGCAGGAATATTGGGGATTTGTTTACATCCTTTACGAAGACAACCCGTCGTCTCTTGACGCGTGCTGCTGGCTCGTAACATGAAAGATAAATATAGATCGGAAACAGTAGTGAAATACTAAACACGTCACAGTTTTGTCATGCATGTAAATTTCCTCAGAGTACTTCTTGTTGAAAACTTCACTTTTGTTACCGACAAAAAAAGCAACGCCCAAGTAATTTGTTTACATTTGTTTGGGTCAGTAATATAAATATATATTGATCACTAACGATCATGCAGTCACTCCACATAAAATTTACTAGAAAAAAAATATACACATATACATTGTATGTTCGTAAAAAAATCTACCTTCATTTAAGCTTCATTTCAAAAATATTTATTTATTTGCGCTTTTTTGTGAAAATGTTTTATTTTTCATAGACCGGGTATAATACCTTGAGGCGTTTTTTTCAGTCAGTATATTTTGGGTGGTAAAAAGCTAGTATATAAATTCTTTCAATGTGGACTAGTTATATATATAGTTCAAACATTTTGCTCCAAGATTTTACGAACACGCAATGAATATTAAACACTGCCTGCTTAAATTTAAACACTGCCACAACACTAGCTTAATACATAAAGGGCAAAATATACTATTGAATAAAAATATATAATGTACCTACCATACCATACCATACTATAATGTACCTACCTACCTACAAGACCTACATACATTGTACTTCACGAACTGGATACTATCATACATACTAATATGCTACGTACATACGCTAATTTTCAATTGAATAGGGAATTCTACCAGATTACTATTAATGTAGCTCCTGGAGTAGATAAATTGATTATGTCATTTGTTACAGTGCATATTTATGACATCAATATATATATATTTTTATATGATGGAGTAGCAAACAAGCATGCAGTTCACCTGATGGTAAGTGGTAACTGCCGCTCATGGACATCTGTTATCCACCCCAGACAAGACCAGAATCCTAACTGAAGTCGACCACAGATGCGTTGCTACCCTTGAGGATTAAGTTGGAATGCCTCGTTAAATTTATCTTCCCTACAGCAGCGCTTAACACTGCTGTTATTTGACAGAAATAAGTGTGGCGGTGGTGCCGCCGGAGTCGAACTACAAAGGGTTCTACCACCTTTAAATGTCAATATGTCTTTATGATAGCTTAAACATACAATCCCATGCATTTAAGAAACAATTATCTCAATAGTTATGTCCCATTATCTTTCGTTATACCCTAGAAAAAATACTAACATTAAGGTAAACTGTTAAAATTTTTTTTTCTCAGATGAATCATAAATTTAGTTTTATAGAATATAGAAATTTCAAAGTATTCGTAAATTCATTTAAATTATACAAGTACTATAAATATTGTAAGACATTATAGTATATTGTAATGGTGTTTGTTTTGTGTTATAGACATTATATAATTTATTTGCGTTTATATACCACAATCAATAAAAAGTTAAATTTCGAGAAAATAATATTAAATGTATTATATATCCAAAAACGATACTAGTTATAATTTACTTAAGTAAAAGCTTTGAAAAATGTTAATAAGGATAAAAATTACAATGACAAAGTAACTAGGAAATGGAACTTAACCGCTCGTAAGCAAGGTGCATGGCACATAAACGAAGTAATCAAAGAGTGTTAGGGCGTGTAGCATACGCTTGTCTTTAAAGATTTAAAGTGACTGGAGGCTTATTGTGGTAAAGGCTGGTCTTCATCAACATACTGATTGTCTCGTACAAGTATAATCAATACTTAGTCTGATAATACCATGTTTGTTTAATTTCCCGTAAACTGCATTCCCATGGAGGGATCTTACCGGTTACTTAGTTTATGTACTTTCACGTTGAACGACAAATAAGGCTTCGTCAAATAGACAGCGAACCGAACGCGTGGTGAAACTCTTTAATTTTAATTTTTTAATTGTCGGTTTCGCTATCACTAAAAAATTGTCGTGACGTTAGAAAGAGCGTACGCGAGACCCGATGCTAGTGTAAAGAATGCAGGTTATTCATTCAGAAGCCATTCGCAATCGCCACGTGTTCGATTCGATGTCTTCGAGTTGTCAACGTTAGTAGCGCGTAAGCGTAGTTAAACAATCTCTAGCCTATATAGATGGATGCAACATACATACTCTGATACTCACTGTCGAAATGTTGCGCCTGCTCCATCAGGAATTGTGAGCCTTGCTCCCATTGCCGCTCGAGCAACTGGTCGAGACTTTGCGCGCCGGTGCCCGGTCGGCTCGGGGCCCCCTAAATAATAAACGACATACTTAGTCCCATGTAACGTAACGTTTGCCACCAAACATTTAACACATATCTATATACTCGCAGCAGTCCCTTTCGCCATGCTCCATATGCGTTTGTTGCCCCTGGTCGACGGGTGGTTTTGTACACTTTGTACAACTCGCAGACATATTTACTCATTTGTAACAAAATCAACTTAACCACATCCGTTTCTTTTGAATTTTGTTTTATTTTTAATTATTATTACTAGTTGGTAACACCGAGAAGCGTATACGATAAGCGTAAGTTTCGCGTTAGTGCCACGGGCAACAAACGTCCGAATGCCTAATTCGCTTGTATGGACCGCGAAACAGCAACTACATGCACGCGATGATTTATTTTAACAATTTAATGCTTACACGATACATTAGTGAAGTGATGGCTGAACGAATGAATGAACGACCATTTATATCAGATCGTAAACCACGCGCTAGTCTGAACACCCGTGATCATTGAACAAGGAGTTGATATTCAATTTACGGTAGTATTATTTGACGACCCCAATATAAAGAAAGTTCCAAGTTGAAACAAAACAATGTAGAGCGCATCAAGCCAACTGACGGGAGAGGAAAATTTAGTAATTCTGTTGTTAAAAACCTAACATAATTGTCTACAGAGTTAAATAACACTCGTTATTTGGCAGGTAAGCAATACACATGGCTTGATGCTCTCTATGTTACTTAAAGTGCATTTAATAATAATTTCCCATGTGGATGATGTGTATAATTATATTTTAATGTATGAATGAAACTCAAAACTGTATCATTTGTATACAATACATAAAGATTGAACATGATTAAGAACACATATAATTAATAATTATTAGTAATTAATTCCCTAATCCTTTTATGTTCCTTAACTCGTGCCTTGAACATTTTAATGCGCTTAGAATATCATCCAAACCAACATATTCGATAGACCTTAGGTTGGTACGTAGCATCTACTTGTCCCTCTTTAAGATGGTTTGTAATTCGTTCGAGATATGAGCCTGGTGTGACCTCTTGAGGAGCAAATTACTGACATTTCATGCTGCACCCTCAAGCATTTGTATATGTATAATAGACAAATGAATATTCCAATACTATACGGGTTACATTCAGAAAAAAACATTTTTCATTTCAATATCTTACCCTTCGAAGGTCGATCGGGAAATCTGGCCAATGAGACCTCTAGAGGGACAAAGATTTTTTATGAGACAATAATAATGGTAAATTTTGAAGATATACACGTTCATCGTAGCCATAAAACAATTCATAAACACAGATATGTCAGCTTAAATTCGCCATGAAATGTTTTGCCGCAACACTGTTTCACTTCGATAATAGGAATTGGTTGAGTATTCATCTACAGTTCCATTTGTCTAATAACATTTAGTGGTATTACAATACTGCTTCATGAGATTATAGAAAGATAAATAAATACTATAATAAATATATTATATTCGTATCATAGTTTATCATTTGCCAAGGGCTAACACCTTAACACCAACCGGTACTTACGTCACAGCAGTTTAGACTTTACCATATAATTCGAGGCAACAGTTAGGACGGATGTAAAGGAAGGATGTGTCAAATATTAGGTATAAACTGAAAGTGAGACGTAGTCATGAAGTGAGAAATGTAAAAGTTATAGTTAACTTTATCTTAGGTCCGATGATCGTTTGTAACAAAATTATTCAACGATTTATCATCATATCATTGTTTGTATATCATTTACCTAAATTAGATGCAAAACACGGCAGGATATCGATTCACGTTTATGTTATGAAATAAAAATAGCGCTAGAAAGAATATGTACAAACGGGCAATTCTTTCAACTTATCTATTTACAATTATTTTTTCTTTAATATCTTAATCCAGAAGCGCAAAAATGAGCTGATGTAATGTAACATATACTTCTCCCTTTAATACGTAAAATTGATTATGTCTAAAATACCATAGACTGTGATTATAAATCTCTGTAATATAATTTATATGAAATACCCATATTACAAAATAGGCATGTCTAGGATTATCGTAATAACTGACTTCCTCTAATCTCAAAAACTCGTTTTATCTCTCTGCTTATTGTTTTCTTCAATCCTGGTTAGTGACAGTTGCAAAAAAACTGCTCAGCACCACCTATTTCAGTTAGAGCATTAAAATTAAAGATGTAGGCTGAAATTAATAGAATTGTATTATTGAAGGAGGGTTTAAGTTAAGCGGTGGACAGCAGGTGGTGGATAGACGGATAGGTTTATGAGCTACTAATTCCGTGACCATCGTCTCCTCTTGCAAGCTTTGTACAGGCATCGCCGAACGTTAGGGTTGCTCCAAGATTGCTGGCACCTCGTCTCCCATGCGCAGGTTGGGTACCGGCGAATGTGAAAACATACAAAGTGTGATGCATTTTATACAGGCACTGTTGAGTGTTTCATCGGTCTTGTTGATAATTTATCCACAGGTTGAACGATCGGTATAGCGGCTGTTACCCGCACAGTTTGCACACTTTAGTCGCACGGCGCACTACGCGAGGGCGAGGCATTTAAATACGTACGCGTTCGTACTAGACTTACAAATGTTTGGAAGTTTTGTATTTTAGTGCAATGTTAATAGACGTGAACATATTGACCGCCGAGTCGTGCCGGACGGAAATAGATTTTGCGATATATCGCGCTTCTCATGTCTCATGTGTGTTTTTTAAAAAATGTTATTGTGCAGCCATCTGCATTCAGCTTAAGATGATATCAGAAGGTTCACTGGGATAAATAATTCACTCGAGTGAATAATCTATTTTTTATTCTACATTGATATATAACCAAATAACGATAAAAATGAACGTTCTCGTACACTTGATTAAAGTTACTAGTGCTTCCTTGTATATTTAACTATACTGTCTTATGTCGTCTATAAAACATATTAAATATAATTGGTAGATCCCGCTGGGTTTATGAGTTACATTTTCCTTATTGGAAATGCCAATTGAGTTCAGTCTGAGTGAATGATACTCATACATGAGTATTAGAAATCACATTCATTCAGTATTTACCGTCAACATGTTAAAGAATATTTGAATGATTTGTTATATGTAGTTAAAAAAAAGTATTTATGTAATTTTATTTGGATAACACTATTTTTATAGCTATAACATTTGTCATACTGGCCGGATAAAATTTTATAACTCGACAAACAAAACAATTGACGTTCTACTTTCATTAAATGTTGTTTTTTAATTTATAAATTGGAGACAAAAGAAAAACAATTGACGTTCTACTTTCATTAAATGGTGTTTTTTAATTTATAAATTGGAGACAAAAGAAAAACAATTGACGTTCTACTTTCAGTAAATGTTGTTTTTTAATTTATAAATTGTAGACAAAAGAAAAACAATTGACGTTCGATTCTCATTAAACATTGACTTTTCGATTAAACTTTATTTTATTTTAATAATTTAATTTTATTTACTAAACGGAACTATTTCGAACCTATCTGATATCACCTTTAGCGTGGCTACGACTCAGCGGTGCGTTTAGTGCGATTAGTCTCACCGGCGCGGCCTTGTTGATGAGCGGCGGCGGCACGAGGGGGTCGAGGCCCGCACCGCCGGCCGCGTGCGCCGCCAGCTCGGCACTCAGCTGCTCCTGCAGACGCGCCGCCGCGCCGCTCTCCGGGTTCAATTCGTTGCCCAGCATGTGAGGCGCGGTGCAACTCGAGCCCATCCTGCTACAACACGGTTGCACGTTAGTACGGGATTCGATAGCTGTGATAGCCTAGCGGTTTGAATCTCTCAATCTAGGGGATGGATGTTCGAATCCTAGGTACGCTCCTCTGATATAAATTAAATATCACTTGCTTAAACGAAGGAAAACATCGTGACGAAACCTACATATTTAAGTTTTTTAAAAACAATTCTGCATTTAACCAGTGGACTATGAGCTAAGTCCGACTCCCCATAGTCTAAAAATATCTTTATTCAAAAAGTATTATATCACTACTACTGTACTATTACTTCAAAAATAAATATCTTCAAAGAGTAAAATGATGGTCTTTTAATTTTCGTCACTTTATAATGATCCGTATTATTGAATCTAGTAATATGAACAGAATACAATCCACTAAACATCAGTATTTGTCTAAATAAGCCTGCTATGTATATGCGTTAGATATAAAAGCACTAGAAAGAGATTGGATTCAACGCGTGTACGCATCATTAAACAGTTGTAAAAAAATCATTCACTAGTATGAAATATATAATTGAAAATTTCGTTAAAACAATTTCGACTCGGAATTTCCACAATTTTATTGACGGTGAATCAACAGAAGCCGAACACGAGCACTAAGTCAGAGGCGTTGTTATTGTTGTTGTTGTTATTGTTGCTGTCGTTGTCCTTGTAGTTGTGTATTGGCACAGTCACGGTCCCTCGATGTTCCTTACCGTGGCACAACGCATTAAACTTCAAGCTCTTTTGAACCGGCTTAGAACAATTCAACGTCAACAAAATTGAAGATCCAATCCGTATCTCCTTCCCAGATAGAAAGCAGCATGCATGCAACATGCATCTTCGCCGTTATGCAAATATACTTCATTAGTAACATATCAAATTTGTAATGAAACAATTGTGTAGGTAGTGTTGGTGAAACATCATGTTTACCTGAATTCCTATACTACCTGTGATCTTCGTTTACAAACAAAAGCGCCGATTGGAATAAAAGAGAAAAAGAATTTACCTTGATTCCATTTTCGGCTTGAGGGGCCGTTCAGGTCCTGTGAAGAAAGAAACTGCTTTTATGTAATTTTTGTCGTTCAAAACGACTCAAAAGCTAAATAGTGCAGGGGTGGCCAACCTGTCGAAGGCGGCGACAAGTTCAGTCGTTCATGGCAATGCAAAGAAAAATGAGGCAATTTTTTTTTAACAATTGACAGAAATGCATCTTTATTTTTTTTGCGCTGACAAAGATTCCTAGCGGAGCAGCGAAATAAATTCGCCTAGTTGGCCACCCTTGATATAGACCAAGTCAAATCAAATAAAAATAAAACAAAGCTCTTCATATAAATTTTGCAAAATAATGATTACTTTAAATGTAAAAGAGTATATATAGCTGTAAAACAAAGTTATTAATAGAACTCCACAAAATAAAAATGCCATTTTAAATTGACTACCCGCTGCCTAACCCATTTGCAGCTCGCATACACTGGATTCAAAAAATTGTACAGTGCTAAATGTATTATTTAATATCTATTTCGTTTCCATGGCACCTACAACGTAATCGCTAAAAGTCAATTAAAACCGTCCAAATCCTAACCGAGACTATTTTAACATTCCATAACAGACTGCAACAAGTTTTTAGCTAGTAACAGTCATATTCGTATAGACAGGTGTGACACTCGTTTGTTTTTGACGTGCACACACGTTGGCTGGTATTACTCAACGGTTAAACCGCCAGGTTATATCAAAAGAGGTTCAATACTGACTCGGAGAGCTCGGAGGCGAGTCCTTGATAGTCTCCTGGTACATGGGCACCGGCGTCTGCGGCGGCAACGCGCGACGCATCGTCGCCAAGTTCTGCGCTACTGCTGCAGCTGATTCTGGAAACGGTGTATACATTAACTGATCGACGGAGCCGTCACGCTATCTAATTTCAGCTCTTGAGCTAGATTTCACGTGTTGTAGGTGCCATGGACCATACGGACGAGCACAAATACCCATACCCCGACACCATAAGCCCTCATTTACTCCCACACGTCTGACTGTCGGGTGGATGTCAGAAACACAAAAAAAAAATAGATACATAAGCGAATACTCTATAAACATTTTTTTTTCAGATGTGTAAAGCTGGCTGACCGAGGACTGTACTAGAAATTTTGTGTGGCAGACCAGTAAAATGATTACTGCGCTACGCTGGATGCGTCTACTTCCAGGTTTATATTAAAAAAATAAGTTGTCTTTATGTCTGATTATTTCAATACGTACGTATAGTAGAAGGCGGTGGCTGCGAAGCCATCGAGACCACTGAAGTGGCCATCGCCTGTCGCTTCTTAGTTCTGATCGTGGTCGGCTGCATGGGCATGTTTCCCATGCCCATCGGGTTGCCGGTGGGGTCCTTACTCGGACCGGCGACACCGCTCACTCTGTTACAAGAGATAATAAGATGTCAGGCGAACCGTATACTCGTTTGCTACTTACACAATAGACAAATTTGGTACCTTTAAAGTACATACATGATTGTAGATACTACACAGAGACATTGGTGAATTAAATACCAAAAAATACCACTTAACATAGGATATTCAACCAGACGCAATCAAGGCTTAGCATTTTCATACATTGAACGAAATTTCGAGAACCTTATTATAGATAACGTAAGTTTAATCATGGCTATTCTATATCAACAAGCTTGCTGTGCATGACTCAGCTTAAAAACATTAAATACATTTATTCATTGGCAACGTATATTCTCAACACTTGCAATGCCACATGAATCGTAAATCCGCTGTTAGCTTGAGACGAACGAAAGAACGACATTGCATAAAGGTTCGAGTGTAGGATACCGCATTGAAATCATACACATAACGTCATTTTTGCAAGGTTTTCGTATGAATTATACATTTTACATAATTCAATGAAGCAAAATATTTACCATTCCGTACTTTGTTTTATCATGGACATTATGATTTTACATGAGCGTCGCCGAAAGCAAAGGTTTTTGTGACATGTATGTAATCATACAAATTGTTCTCGCTTTTAAAACACGCTATCGTAATTATTATTTTAGATACAAAAGTTGTACAATCGCATGAAAAGATGATCGCAGTTACATTTCACAATATTCGCAGAAACGATCGTCGATATAAAACACAGACAATAACATTTGCACTGCTATTTGGATTTTGCGAATAATATACCTATTCAGCGTAATACAATACCTCCATTTCCTATGCCCCATTTTAAGCGTAGCTGTTCAGTAGAAATCTCATATTACAGGAGGGTAGTCTTTTAATAATTCTTTGTCAACGTATTGATTTGCCATACACGTGTTGTATTTGAATTTATAGGTATATTTATTTGAGATAATATTAAAAATATATTATTGCTGACAACGTTTACATTACTTTTAGACAGTTTAAGCAGCTGCAAATAATTACGAGCTACATCCGAGGCGTTCCAACTTAGTCCTCAAACGTAGTAACGAATCTGTGGGGGAACCTAGGTAACTCTTCTTATTTGGGGTTAATTACAGATGTCCATGGGCGGCAGTGGCCACTTTAGATCAGATGACTCAGATCTAAGACTACATTCTCGTTTGCAACTTGTATACAAATAATAATATTATTTCAGTATTAAATATAATATTGTTTCACTTAGAATAGAAGATTTGTTTACGTGTTCATGTTCGATAAGGATGTAATAGAATCAAACTTTATTAAATAGCATCGCATTAGGCAACTTTAAATATAATTATTGTTAGTAATAATTGTCGTCGTTGTTGTTGTGTGTAATATAATTGTTGTTAGTAATCACACGTAACGGAATAGGTAGGATCTGTTTAACACGACGACCAATGCTAGAATATATTTTCTTTTAGATCTTTATTTCAACTCCATTTTAATAAATTAACGGATTTTTAAACACAAATGTTACTGAATTTTAACTTCCATAATCAATATTTTATATAAAGATAATATTAACAATTAACATAATGTTAACGACCTAGTTCTCCTTGCTATGGTCATCGCCTAGTATTTAAATTGTATAATTAAAGGATTTAAGTATAGGAAATTATTATAGTAATGTATACGATATTCAGACAAAATATTCTCTTATTCAACTATATAATATTGTAGGTACGTGACATTTTATTAAAGTAATCAAAAGTGAAAATTGAGAAAATCATCGTGTACTGTATTACATTTTGTTTCCCATACACATTTAAAACGATTTATTTTCATTAAATCGTGTTAAAATAATCGATTACAAAATCGATTCGAAAACAGTAGTACTCGAAAATCTTAGATGGTCATTATATTTGGCATTTATTTATATAAATACTATATACATATAATTGCACAGCACGCTAACTTCGAAATAACAAGTTATATGAAGAATAAAAACCCAGCTACAAAGCTTCCTATTAGCGCGAGATAAAAAGATGTCGCAACATTACTTCTGTATTTAAAATATGAGGCTCTGCTCCCTAACGTCAACTTGTACAAAATGTTATTGCAGACAATAAATTAAAAATAGGCAACATGGAGTAACTGTCACATAGAAATCGCATAGAAAACACGGCAAAAGAGCCATTTCGAGTGCATTTAATGCATAAAACTTAATAATTTTGAGAGAAAGTTCTTTTGCAAGGTAAGAGAGACGCAGACGATACATTATAACTTATACCGCAGGAATGAGGTTCCTGTAGGAACTTCCAATTCTATCTAGAGTTAATTAAATATCAATGAGTGGTGGAAGCCACATACCACCACGTACCATTTTGTAGACTGCATGCCATATCTATTTTAGACAAAATATATAAATGAAGAAATCAATAGCTCCTTATGTCCGACATAGGCATGGTTAGCTCAGACATGGATTACCTTTGGCACAGAACTTCGTAGAAGGTATGTAACTTACCCGGGCTTACTGAGATCCTGTTGCATCTCGTACGAAACGTTAAGTCCTCCCCAAGCGCTGCGACTGGGCACGTGTTGCGACGAGTGTCCTGGCATGCTCGGTTCCATTGCAGCCTGGAAAGAATAACAGAATAATTAAGAATAAAGTAGCTATGTATAAAAAAGATTTAAAAAACTGCAGTGGAATATTGCACTGAATACTGAGTTATTTCGCGCTGTAATCTCTTAATATAACTTAATCCGGATTTTTTTATTACTTAAAAAAGCATATTGAGACTTACTACGGATTTCTTTGCATTATTTAAAAAGCTTATTTAACATAGTGATATTTAACCATAAAAAGGTTTCATTTATTTGGGTGGAAATATTATTATTATTGTTTTACAAACTGTTACTGTTCGTAATACCAAGTACTATTTTGAATGCTTGATATAATTATGGTGCGGGGGGCGATGTGGTTGCAATTACGCCAAATGCTACCACAATAGAGACAGTGTAATTTATCGAAAAACTCGCCATGTGGTCGATTTGACCTATTACAGAAATACAGACAAGAAAAAATATTACACGTCGACTTTAGGGAATAAGAATGTTTTTGATTGAAATTAAACATAATCTACTTGTTTTCATGCTTTAGTAAATTTACAATTTTAATAAAATAGACACACACGTAAAACACTATGATTAATTTGATTTTTTTAGACATATTTATAAGTAAATTCAAATTAAATTTCATATAGTGGAAGTTGAGTTTTTTTTAATGTATATCTATCTCTAACACAAAATTTAACGACAAATACTAACTTTTCCGCGCCCCTTTCCCCACGTCAGTTTTTTTTTCATAGAAGTATTAGCAAACATCTTAGTATTGTAAACCATTATTGAGAAATCGGTTATAAAAAGTTCACGTGGAAAATAATCTAGCCGCGACAAATATATATTAAACGATAAATCTGATGAAACCCGTTACAAAAAACACTACGTTTACATTAAAAAAATCTTCAGAGTTTGAAAATGTTCTCGCGGGATAATAGTGTAATAATATTCGTCTCTAACATGCAAGCAATTATACAGACAATAAAAAACTTGTTTATTTAATAAGACCACGTGCGCGCGCGACCCGCGCATATGTGGATATGCGACTGATTAAATTGTCAAAACAATAGTATTAGGCTTCAATGAAGGCATACGAAACCCAATCACCTCGTAATCCGATAGCGTGAGCTAGAGGTGTGCACGGCAGCGAATAAAACATACAACTTACCATCTTATTCAGTAGAGGCGACAAGTGAAATTGGCTCTACGCGCGTTGTTATTACGGTTTACACTCGCGAGTTACATTCGTGATCTGTCACCGGCGGTTTGTGTCAAACATAGCGATAATGTAGCGGCGGTGTCACCCCTACGTCGGAACTTCGGCAGATGTTGCCGAATCCGGCGTCGTGACGCGACTGAATAGCCACCGATACCGCCATGAATGGCAGACACATGGTCCTGTAGTTAAACGACGTTCGTACAGGGCAGGTAGCCGAGGGGTTGGAGCGCAGGTACAAAATCGCAATATTTAAATACGCCTAGGGTTCGCCAGATAACGCTTGGGCACCGATTCCCGGAACAATAAATATTTAGCAGACGTGTCAACTATCTGGATATCTGGTAACTATTTTAACGTTACGTCGTTGCACAAAGTAGGTACATTATTCATACAATGTACAGCGTTCTTCATTTTTATCTCCCTGTTGTTTTTATAAGCAAGCAGTCTACTGATAAAATACCTATACGGTACAAGTATAAACATTACACTTTAGTTACAGAGATTATCTCAGAATCCACAATCGGTGTGTAATACAACAAATTATACTCTTTTATAGTAAATCAAATTTAATATCACATGTTGACAAATCCGCTTTATATAAGTAAATAAACACTATTTTTAGAATGAATATTTATGTATGTGTGTGGCAACACCGCAAATCAATCATAAAACTGATAAGTGCGTAGAGTACAATTATGATTGTTTACTTCATCAAATTAGCATTATCTCTGGATTGACCATGAACATTTTTATATATGAAAATTATTGCCTAAAATGCATATGAAACAGCTTACGCAATTGAAAAAAACCAATGATCTACTAAAAGATAGCACGGTGGATTATATCCCATTCCTTTACTGGTGGCGAGGGTAAATTAATGCAATGGGGTTTATTCTGGTTTTGATATGTATTAATAATACTTAAAATCTATAAAGACGTACTGAAGTTTCTTTATCTCAGCCCCTCACTAGTTAGGGGAAATAAATCAGCAGATGGGCTTATGTACTTTACAATAAAATTATTACTTAAATTAGCAAAATAATACATGTCATCCAAATTTTTCCACGATTTCCGACGGGGTCAGCGAACGTAAATTTACTTACAGATTTTAGTAACGGTAGAATGCTAATTATGTATATTAATTACGAATATTATAATCTTTATGAAAAACTTTTTGTGGGCTAAGTTTTAACAAATATAGAGATTACAGTCTTTACAAAAATATTCTATCGGCTAAAATAATTCTCGCGTTTGAGAAAACAGAATTATTTTAATTATCTAGAAATTTTATAAACATTTAAAGCTGGTAAACGAAATGATATGCGAAGACTCAAGTGGAGAAACGTCGTTAATTTTCTATTCTGAACGTTTGGTTGCTACTGGCAACTTGGTAGACGTGATAAAGCTATGAAGTTTAAGTAAAAGTCGGTTTAAAAATTTATTGAATGCATTGTTTTTGGCATTCACTTCCCGATTCTAAACTGGCGGTATTTATTTAAAAAATCAGTCCTTTATATACAATTTAATACTAATGTAAGAAATGTTAAAACAGGTACAGGGAAAAAATTAAATCACAAACAATAGTCAGCAATTATACTGATTCCGTTACATTACTAGTTTTGAGAAAGACAACGAAATCAGTCGTAAATTTGTATATTGCAGCGGCGCATCAAAGCTGTTCCGTTTCAACGCGGTACTGGCGTATTATCATACAATTTTGCAGTTACATATATTGTAAAGTAGGGTAATAAATTACAATTGGAGCCAAGTACTGTCAATAGGATACGTGGTCGCCGCCAATTGTCTCAAGGGCTGCGTGTCCATATTCACACATTTAATACACATTTAACGAGCGATCGGCGGACACCGCGCGGGGCAATGTGGGAATCACTCGTGGGACTACAAAAAGAAATTACATAAACTTTACAGTACACATTCACTATGTGCCCATAATAGCAACATCTTTGACTGGGATCTTGGTAAACTGTTTGGTGGAATAGTGGTTGCGGATTAGTTTCCCACGAAGACAACTTTTGTGATTAGTAAGTGTTTATTCTCTGGGTATGAATCTATCTATTTAAGTAAACACTTAATGATGTCTGTTTACGATAGCATCGGCCCTGTTTAGTGTGGGATCATGCAGCCGAATATAAATCGTTCCAAGATATTTTTCTTTCTTACATAACATTTATGGCAACATTACACGGATTAAATTGTTTAACCAATAGTAAACTAACCTGTTTTGGCGGCTGATGGAATATATGCGGAGACGGGCCGGGAGTGACCATGTCTAGAGCAGCGGGAACCTGCTACGAACATAAATTAAACGTCAGTATTATTTCAAGTATTACAATTACCCTAAAATAAAATAAGTACGTCTGTTTACAAACATACGACTGTACTTCTCGGTCATATTTCATGTTAAATTATGATTGTCAGAGTCATTACGATTGAGATTGACATGAAATAGAGTACAATTATGAGATATGATGTCTATGTTATATTACGTCCTATACATGGGTCCATGCACTTGTAGTTATATACGGTATGCCAATGAATTAGTTACTAATGTAGATTAGATGCTAAGCTATATTGTTTCGGGTAGCTTAAGATAAGCCGTCTCAGGTAGACTATTCTATTTTACGGCCCAATATTTTTAGCGTCGGCCCAATATTGTTAGTATCAATAATTATGTAAGCAGTTTACATGGATGTACAGACCACTATCGCAGCAAAGAAGATTTCGTGTTAATTTTATATTACGTTATCCGATTTATTGTTTGTAAAGAATCAAACGTAATAATGACGAGTATTTAAAACAGTCAAGAGCCGCAATGCCCTCCAAACGAACTCAATTAAACCCATAATGTCACATCGGTGCACATTGCGCTTATTTTTAATTAGACGCTTAAATAAAGTTATTCCGAAACGTTTGTCACCTACTTTGCACTGTATTTCATGTATGCATAATTGTTTGTGTTGTACAACATACAACGTCCACCGTATTTTGTCTGTTAGATTTCTGATTAGGAAATCGATTATATCAAATCGATTTAGTTCTAGAGCAATTGAGAAAGCTAATTTCGTAGAATCGGTTTACGTATACTATAATTTCATAGGGTTTTCAGAGGTATGATAATAAGAAATTATACCCCTATGTTATTTGAGTGAAATGAGTACTAATTTATGAAGTATCGATATAAATTTTTGTTAGGTGGTGTGTGTAAATCTAATAACGTTACTGTAGCTAATACAGTCCGAAATAGATTCATGTGTCTTTGCTGTCAAAAATATTATTGTCAATAATATTATATATTTTTAGGTGTTGAACGATCAAAAAGTTCTAGTGGACAGAGTATACTTAAGTAATTTGATTGTTAGCGATGATAGCGAATTCACTAACAGTTTATTAGCGTGTATCGGTCATTTCGTTCATGTGTGCTGGCGGCGATATCCCTTGGTTATGTTTATAAAAACAATGGAGTTCATGTGCGTGTGCATTTTAAACGGTCAAATACCACTGTCTAACGCTCATTATTAATAATCAATTTATCCAATGTTTTGCCAAACAAAGCTCGGTATTTGACAATATCTGCCTGCCAGAAAACGTCAAATCTCTATCGAGCGTAAGTAAAATCAGCGAACGATATTTTATTCAAATAACGTCCGACACGGCACCGTCCCGTATATTAAGAAAGATACGCACAAAGGAAGCCACACGCACAGACCAACGAAATCATCTACAACAGGATAGTAGTTTGTACACCCGTAGTATGAACCTGTGAGTGGGCGGTGAGGTTGAGGCCGTGGCTGGTGGATGGCAAAGGCACCGACACGAGCAGCGAGGGCGGCAGCTCACGTTCTCCTTTCCCGCTCTACACAACCCATCGTATCGTATTAGTAAGCTTGCATTACAACTATAGCTAGTTAGATACCCTCTAATTGAGATATAAAATTTATTTAGATTTCAAATTCTCACTCTAACGTCACAAACGCATTGACGGTGTAGATGATGTTAAAGAATGTATGTCCGTACGTTGTTTCTAGTCAAGTGTACATTATATGTATTTTAATACGTTCTCCGTCAATATGCTCGTAACCTGGAAGCAACGATTTCATAAATCAATCTAGTAAGATATATCATATCATAATATGTCAAATTGTTCTCTAAGACACCCACTCACTGAAATTTACAAACTCTTGGGACTCTTTTATACTAACTCACGGTTCAAATAGTTGGACATATGGGACATAAACATTGGTTTAACATTAAGTGGGTTGCACAATATGTAACAATAAACATTGTTAATACATTTCAAAACTATCTAGCCAGTACTTTAACAGCCAACTAAGCAATTTCAATGTCGACGTCGTAACATAGAGAGAAGCAACGGCCTGTAGTCTACACATATAGCTAACACAATAGCGTTCATGAAAGATGTATGTGTAATATGTACATGCAACGAATGCAATTTGACTTAAAACGTAATATTTATTGCATGCTTGTGTTTTATTATATTTTATGAATACCCGACAGACAGAAGAGGGAATGACGTCATTCCCTTCATATATGCACGGTTGCACAAAATATTGTGTCGGCGTACAAACTTGCGCATGCATCTGCCATAGTTATACATGTTATTATTATTTAAGATCCGAGGTATTGCGTCCTTTTTAGTTCGTCCCTTGCGAGTCGATGTAAAGTAAAATATACAAAAATGAATGAAATATATGAATAATTTTCATAATACATGTCTTTTCTATTATATGTTTATAGTAAATGTATTTCAACCTCAAAACCTTTCATGAACTATGTGTCATATGAGACACAAACAAAAATGGGTAACAAATTAAAACAATTAACTTATAATTTGATGTAAAGCTAGAAAAAAAAGTACTACATGAATATTACGACGCGACATATTTATCCACACTGGCAACAGCTTTTCGACATATTAATATTACAAAATAAAAAGGTGAAAGAAAATACATTGATTAATTTTTGAAATACGAACAACATGTAGAGCATCAAACATTGATATAATGTATTCACACATTCACAAATAGTTGATATAATACAGTAGCGTACAGAAACAACCATTCCCACTCAGAGGATATTGTAACTATGACAGCCAGCCACAAGTGGGAACCGCTGGCTAAATAAAATGAATAGTCTCTACAGTCCTAATGGTGCCCGTAAACGGGACCACATTATTTGGACAATACGTAGCTGCAATTGTGGAGCCGGTCATATCGAACGTAACAGGGCTATACTTGCCACAATAATTTCATTCGATCGTAACAAGCATTATGCTATGACTTATCAATGTGACCGGCTCGCCAACTGTGACCATATATTATCAAAAAACTAACCCATTTACGAGAACCATAATACAAAAAAAGCATAAAAGCGCAACGTCTTAAACATGAGAACATTTCTAGACAGTTTTTTTTCATGGAAATGACGCAAGTTACAAGGTGTAATAGAATAACTGAAAGCATAACTGCAAAGTAATAATAACATCTAGAAAGTTTATTTGTGAAAACGACAACAAAAGCTGTATTCGAAACAAGCCTTACCAAAACTTTTTGCCATAACTTTTCTATGACAATAGAGACCTATAACCAAAGTCAATAAATATTTCCATTCAACGTTCAAATTACAGAAAAATCATTATTCTAAATGTAAATCATAAAACAATTATAATAACCTAAATCTAACCTGCCAGCGGAACAAAATCTTAAAAACAGTCGACATTAGTGGTCGATGCCTATTTTTTGTTATCTTTTAAATGGTAAGGTTGTCTATAATATTTAGTGGATAAACTCGTTATTCTAAACTTTCTGAACATTTTTATTTTTGTAAGCGTGTTAGCAACCGAATATTACATTCTATCAAACCTGCGTATAAAATAACATTCAAAGCTTTATTTTAATCATATTTAAAGGGAACCTTACCACATAATCGTACGTCTTTTGTAAAACACTAAAGACCTAAAAAGCAAATATCATCAAATGCGGTTTCAAGCATTTATAGACTATAAATGTAAAGAATTCTGTATTAGTCACTAGTACTATTAAACTTATGGTAATCATTCATATTATATCGATATATCGTTTAGGCAAAAGCGTTAAGGTAATTTATATTTTGGGTCATTAGTAAACAGTAACTCTTTAATGGAATGTTCTTATAACTGTTCGATCTATCGATAATTAATTAGATAAAAAGAAATAATAAATGTGGTTCAGAAAATACTGCCGTTTTCTTACTTCAGAACGTAAAATGTTTGCGAAACATAGCTAATTCTCTTACACAAAATGTTCAATTGAAAAATGTTATTACTGCTATATCCATAGATGTTACATTTAAAGTTTATATGCATAAATCTAATAATTAAACTTTATATCATTTTACTTTTAAGGAAAACAGCAAAACTGCCTGAACGACCTGGAATCAACCAATTAGTCTATATATGTCTCTATCTATCTATAATCTGTTCTATCCTTAGCTACGCAGTAATATAAAACCGTGTACTTGTCCTATTATAAATAACGAAACAAAAGGCAAAAAATATATAATGAGATAATTATGATACTAACCTGCGGGTGTGACGGAGATCGTATATGAGTAATCGTATTTATTCCGCTTGGCCCAGCCATAGGACTAGGCAGGTGTCTGGAAAGAATAACTTGTTAATAAAAGGTATACGAACACAGAAATCTAAAAGCAATTTTAGTAAATAATTTATAATATTAGTATGGATACCATAAAGAACAAGTCATAATTCGAATTGGGCTTTTGATTACTTTGACTATTTTGCTGCTTAAACATTGCACGCTTTGAAGGGATTGCTCTTTTAAAATGATGTGATTTGGAGATTTTGCATACTTGGCATTTTAGGACAATTTATAATTGAACAATGTGGTAGCGAAAGTAGCAACATGGCCACTAGTCTTACTTACTCGAGTTAACTCGTGATAATTTGCGAGTTAACCTGTGTTTTTTTCTTTTTTATTGTTTTAAAGTGGCAAACGAGCACGAAATTTACCTGATGGTAAGTTTGTGACATTTGTAAACACCCTCAGATAAGACCAGTTCCTGAGATTCGACTAGAGATGAGTTGCTACCTCTGAGGACTAAGTTAGAACGCCTCGGCTAAGTATGTCTCCCATATAAGACTCCTCAAACCGGGACACGACAACATTTAACACTGTCAATTAGTTGTTCCTTATTTCGATGATCGATGAACCGAGCCATAAAAGGTTCTACTACTTTTAAATGTAGACGACCCACGTGGCGGAGCGATCACCACATCGGTCTGACACGCAATGGGTTCCGGGTTCGACTCCCGGCAAGACAGATATTAAAATGACAAATTTAGATTTTTGTTCTGGGTGTTTGCGTATTCGTCTTTGTGTGTTCATGGCACCCACGAAACAGGAGCCTAGTGTGGGGTTATGAGTGTAAAAAAGTCTCTCTTTAAATGTGAAGAGGAACAATTACTAGTCCTAGTCCCAGTGTGGGGCTGCGAGTGTAGAAAACGTCTCTTGAAATGTGAAAGGGACCAGTTACCTTGGGCTGGGTTGGGAGGCGGGGCTGTGCGCGGGCGGCGGCGGCGGCGGCGGCGGCGCGGGGCTCACGCTCGAGAAGTGCGCCGGCGCGGGCGAGTTCTCCGTACCGTCGGTCTTCGCCTGAAACACACAAATATATTATATGACTTTAAACTATTATTATTTTTATTTATTTTATTAGATAGAAAAGCAAACGAGCACGCAGTCCACCTGATAGTAAGTGGCAACTGCCGCCCACGGACATTTATAATCCACCCCAGATAAGTCTAGAATCCTACCTGAGATCGATAAGTTTGAATGCCTCGGATAAGTAAGTGTGCCTTACCACGCCCTTCAAACCAGAAGACAGCAGCGCTTAACACTGCTGTTATTAGGCAGAAATAAGTGTGGCTGTGGTGCCGCCGGAGTCCAACCACAAGAACTTCTACCACCTTTAATCGCGATATTATCGCGGAATTAATATATGTACTGTAATATATGTACAGTTTCGCCATGACCATATACCCATGCATCCGGGTAGTAATATTGGAAATTAAAAAATCAAAACACCGTATCGTGAGTACCCGTTACGTAACAAAATGCACACAAACAAATTACTTTATGAACAGTAAATCCATGGAATATGGGGATCCAGTCAAATGACGCGCAAGGTTGACAGTTGACTACCCGATTTTTTTTTGTAACTTTCATGTTATCAAATGTTTGTGGCCTAATATTTTAGATCCTGTTGTGATTCGTGTTTAGAACCTTAACTGTAAAATCCTCTCTATTTCCAAAAGGCTTAATATTAGCCTTTTGTTTTAGTTTAAAAAGTATCTACGATATCAATGTTTTTTTGCCGAGACAGCTTCGTTTATGCACTATTCTATTACTATTTAAAATTATTTAAGTAACATACCTTTTTAATAATCTTATCGACCACTTCCATTTGAATATCACCGACTGGGTGAGTAGAGGGCCCTTCCCACGGGTTATTCGTATTCACTTGTGGTGGAGCAGTAGTCTCAGTCTGCTGCTAAAATAATAAATTAATTTATTAGATAAAACGCTGTAAATTTTTAGTAAATTAAGCCTATCCAAAAATATATTAACGAAACCAATGGTAAAGAAGAGGACGCGTGAATACCATCCCTTTCATACATAAAAAGATTGATATGCATAGATTCATATTATAATTCAACTTACGATTATCGCAGGCGGTACAGTCGCATAATCGACTGGAGCCGTGGGCGTGTTAGACGCGGACACGGCCTTCCTCTTCTTAGTTTGTTTAGTTTCCATCATGTCCGTGTTTGTAATCACCGACTCGTACGTAGCGGACTTGGGCGGAGCTTGCACCACGGACGTACTAGGTGCCGTGCTGTATAAAATAAAAACGAATTGTACATATATGTATACTAGATTAGAAGTTACGAAAAGCGTTTTTTATTTTCTGTAAATTATAGCATTTTTACACATATACTACAGTAAATAGAGTCAATAGTTTTAACATTAAATAAGGGAATTGTAATTGTCCTAACATGCGTGAGCTGTCTAGCGATCCTTCAGCCGGTAGCCGAAATATTGTCCAGCTGAACAATGTTGTTGCTGTTTTATTACGTTGGCTTACAGTTCAAGAATGGCCTAACTTACCTCGCTGGAGCAGCTGTGATAGTCGATACGGTTGCCCAAGTAGCACCCGCCATGAAGCTGTGGTTCCGATAGAGGTCAAAAAAATGTATGTCAAGAATCAAAATTGAAGTCCAACATATTAATAATTAATTATATGTATGAAACTAAAACATAAAATGAAAATAAAAAAATAACTAAATGATTTAACACTGCCCGGTTTAACAAGTTTAATGTTGGACTACAATTTGCCTAATGAATACGCTGTAGATTCCTAATTTTCTTTATTTTTGAAATTTGAACATAAAATAAACATCTATGTATGTCATCGATATTTAGCATCAAAAAATAATGTTCTTCAATCTTAAATAAATAAGTAATTGGAAGTGTAGCTAATATGACAATCGCATTCAATAATTACAAATAACGGTCTTTTTCCAATGACTGCCCATGCCCAAACCGTAGTGCATCATGTTATATCCATTTCATTTGTTAACGTTTGTAGATATTACGAATATATTATTGAAGTGTTAATTCTTTTATGTAGGCTAAGTTGAAGGCTGATACAATTTATATCCTCACAAATTTACTTCTTTTTTTTTTAGTAATGAGCCGAAGTTTTCATTTGTGTTTATTATCTTGGAATCAATAGCACATCAATAGCACCTACCTATATACCATCAGCTTCGGTCAGACATGGGATATTTCTATCATAGTGAATATGAGTTTAGCCGTTACTTTCAGGCAAAACTAATGATTAAGCTAGCCGCCGCGTTAAGAGGTGTCTACAGAGTTCAGGTGCCCGAACTTACCTCACAGGTGCAGTTGTGATAGTAGATACAGTTTCGGATGTAGCTGTCTCCATGGAACTGTGATATCGAATGGGATGAAAAATAAATTAAGAAGCGCTAACAAATATATAATTGTGTCGGTGTTTTTGTGTACTAAATAGTAATAAATTCGGTTTAGACGCAGAAATCCTACGACGAAAAATACAACTGAATTTACTTTAGTTACGGACATATTTTATTACTTTTATAGGAAATTACATTTGTATTTAGTATTAAAAAGTATCATGAAAAGAAATTCGATTAGGTAATGATTTCATAAAAAACTAATAAAATTTATTTATTGTAATTTTAATTAATCTGATCTCAATCCCTAAAATATT